>CAKNEV010000286.1:0-37191 GCA_930272055.1 Rhizopogon roseolus | reverse complement strand
TAATACAGTCTTTCTATACACGAGACTGAGGTATACTTACACCATTGTGTGTCTAGCTCGGAAGCATATTTCCACAGTTCTCAATCACTTCTGAAGGGCAGGCTTATCGAATAATGATAACTATATAATTAGCTTGTTATGATGGATAAATAGTATTCGACGCTCGAAGTCCCTGGTCTGAGTCCAACTATCAATTTTCGGAGTTCAGATTGATGTATGGAGGAGGAGGAGAAAGAGGACGAGAAATATGGGCCTTTCCATTTTTCTGGATCACCCATGTTTTCGTGTCTCGACCTGTGCTTGTGTGGTCGAATGCATCTCCTGCGAAGGTAAAATGGACATCATCCACTTCGTCGATCATTTTGGCAACAACAAGTGCTGTGGTCATAAGCACCCATTCCTCCGTAATGCAGTGTAACCCGCCGAACCCGAAGGAAATGACCCTATACTCCACAGCTTGCTTGGGATGGAATCGCATCGCATCAAAATCCTTCGGCTGGATCTTCCCCATCTCCTCTGAGGGATAGAAAAGCCGCTTCCACCAAGGGTGTCTATTATTGCGCATGATGTGGCACGTAGGCGGGTGCAACCTCAGGACCTCCTTCATGACGGCTTCTACACTGGGTTTTGTGTCCTTGACCTTGAAAGCGCGGAATTGATTTCTGGTAGGGTTCTCGCTGAAGTCTAGGAAGGTGTTGCGCATATGCTGATCGCTACTAGTTTGGGCGTAGTCGAATGCGGCGGCAACTAGACGCCACATAGACGCATAGGCGGGGGAAATGATCCCTAATGCTCCAGAGGCACGTTCTTTCCCGATCCATCTATTAATGAGTCCCGTTATAGCGGTGAGCTCTACTGCATCGAGGAGACCGACGCAATCCGAATGGCGGTTCAGCGCGTTGATCATGAAGGCGACATCAAGAGGGGAAAGTTCGGCTGGATCTACGCCGTACAATCCAGCAAGTATGGTGCAAAGGGTGACACTTTGCATGAAAGCAACGAAGTCAATGTCCCGCTTAGGAAGGAACATCCTGGTACACTTTTCAGCCCAATCTGCAAGTTTGGGTGGCTCGAAGGAGGCAGTCAACTTTTGTACTTCTGTCATAAAGCTGTCGCGCGAGCGGTCGAGTACGTCGGTGGCACCGCCGGTGCAAGGAATTATTGTTCGGGAGATGTGGCACGCCACCATGAGGACGAAGGATAACACAGAAAAGATGATAATAAGGATCATCAGTGCGGTGAGTTCTGCATTCACCTATTTGCCTGGTTGATATATACCAATGGTGAACCATCCAACGCGGTACTTGCATGTCCATAACTTTGGCCTGTGGCTGTCAGTCGATCAGCTGCTCGCAGTAGTTTGGCATTACCTGCCTCACTGATACTATGAAAAAATAAAATTGCCTCTCTGCACCGTAGGTGATAGTCAGGTTGTATGGGGACGACCCTCCTCGTTTACACCGAACGCTTCGGATACCACGCTACAGCAGTTTCATATCCGTCGATGAAGATGACCGGGATGCATACGTTTTACCAACCTATGCAAATGCAATACGATGTTTTATTTTATGGATTTGATATCCGACTTCCTCGGAGGTAAATTTCGCTAAGGAAACTGCAACAAACTCGACGGACATGAGAGCATCGTCAGTCCTTCGTCCTGTCAGTACAGTACTAGCCAGTGATGTTGTAGCGTTTCGCACCGGGTCTTGGAATACCTGTTCACACTGGCGGTGCCGGTTTGGCACGCGTTCGCGGCCGCGTGATGGTCTTCCAGCTGGCAAACACACAAAACGCCACCAGCAGTGAGGCATGCACGTACTAAGATGCCGTGCAGGCGAACAGAACATGATTCATCGGTCCAACTTCAAGCATGTTTCCTCGGAGGCCAACTCTGATTCTTTTTTTAGCATTGCTGCCACAGCGGCTTGCGATCGGAAATTAGCGGCCGTGTCATGGACCACAGGATCCATGACGCATGAGCATGGCATCGCTCTCGAAGAAATCACAGTCCAAACTTGCTAAGGAGGTAAACTCCGAGTCCGGTCTTTTGTTACATATACGGCTACCTAGAAATCAGAGGTGACTACAAAAGTACAGTATCACCCAGTCGTGTTTCAGGGGCTAAATGCTCTGGACTGTGCTTACAATAAGCGGTACCCACAGGTTAGACCTTCCATGGGTGGGTCATGAGCCATGCTGCTAGATCGGATCACATCATGAAGATTCCGATCCGTTTCCGTAGCTGGGTGCACGGACCATTTATTCCCATCTTACAGGCTTGAAAGGGAGCTGCCTCAGTAGAAGTATTAGTGGTTGGGGTAGCGGTCGAAGCCCCCTGACGAGACCCTTCGCAAGGTTGAAACCGCTGCTGATGCCCCTCGCTTTACTAGCCACTTCGCTTTACTAGCCACTTCGCTTTACTAGCCACTCGGTGGACTGCGGCGCTGGGTGCAGGCGGCGGTCTGCCTAGTACACGTTTATCCGGAGTCTATACTGCAACCACCGATGCGCTCGGGGTGTAGCGGACATCTCTGGGACACCCCACAACTGGAGGCCTCATTCATTCATTCCCGGAAGTCATAATGCATGTACATGACGAAAGGATGCTGCAAGTTGTTTTGATTAGACTTTGCACGACTCTATTTCAATGGGGGTAAAGGCAAGGATAACATCGAAAAAGCTTTTGGTATTAACCGCGAGCTCTACGCCTTTCCGCATTTACCAACTTTGCATACTTCACACCCAACGCCAGATTACTTTCTTCCTGGGAACGAACGGCTGGAGTACGGCGATATTCCACGCCGTCCTCGTCTTCTGAACCAGCTCTTAGTGCAAAGCTAACGGGTTGCTGGCCTCGGATGTTCGTAGACATATTCACCAGACACCAATCGAGGGCTTTCTCCGTGCGTTCCTTGAGCGCGTAAGCCTCCTCTGACTGATAGAACGCAACAGGGAGGCGATGACTGAGCCAAAGATATAGCACGAGCGACTTGTGGAGTCCTTCAAGAACGGGGAGAGCATTGGATGCACCAGCAGAGGGTCTGGTGCCAGATCTCATGTCTTCCACTTTCTCCAGGTTTTCCAAGTATGGTCCAATTCGGAGGGCATCTAAGATTCCGACCTGAATCGTATTGTTATACATCTGACATAGGCGGGCGGCGAATTCTACCGCATTGAGATCCTGCCAGCTCATTGGTGAACCGCCGATGAGGAGTTTTTCGTTTAGCTTCATATCCTTGGCGTGGGTTTCGACGAATCGAGATCTTTCCTCGACCTTAGGGAGAATGAATGCACGACAAGGAGGGCGAACGTTCGCAACGTATGGTGCAATCTCCATTAATGTTCGATGAGAGGCATCTGGAGGAAGCGCTTGGAGGACTTTCTCAACCCACTCCAAGGTAGGCGAGATGCCTGCAAACATGATGGGATCGGGTTGGCGCGAAACCGCTGAGTGAAGCATGGGGAGATCGTTTTCATGGAGAGTTGTAACGAAGCCTCCCGGTTCACCATGCAGGCCGTAACGTCCTGCACGCCCAGCAATCTGCTTGATCTGGGAAACAGACAGAGGTCGCTCAACAGCACCATCCCATTTGTGCAAGGTCTCAAAGATGATGCGCTTGATTTTGCTAAGCCAAGTATAAGATGGATAATGCAACGAAGGGTACGATCTGCTCACAGATTCAGTCCCATGCCAATGGCATCACTTCCAACCATTACATCATAACCACTATGGGGATCGTTGAAGAGTGCAGCCTGCTCGGCACGAATTTCGGGCGGAAGTCGCCCATATGCAACTGCACAGCGCAAGCCAGTGCTCTCTTCTACCTTGCGCTTCAGCGCAAATATGCCGCTCCTCGAGAAAGCGACAAGACAGTCGCCCTTCTGAACTCTACGCAAATCTCCCTCCAATGATTTGTCTTGAACAGTAAGAGGCGTCAGGCGCTCATAACGATTGATAAAAAGTTCGTCATCTGTGTCCTTCAAGAGCTCTTGGACAATCGGGACGGCAACTTCTTCGCCACAGAGATGAAGTTCTTCAGCAGGTAGACCCAACAGCGCAGCCGTCCATGCAGATCCACGGTCTGGGTCAGCGAGCATCTGGATCTCGTCCACTACTGCCACTTCCACCGGAATGTTAAAGGATGTCATCTCTACCGTGCAACTCACGAGACCGGCATCCTCAGAAACGATCCTAAACTCCTCTCCTGTGCGGAGGTTGCATTCTCGCGCGTACTTTGCTTTGCCTTCTTTCCGCACGGTCGGGCGGGATACCCTCTCCTCGATAATGTCTATGTTCGTCGTAGAATCAGGCTCAGAGTCGGCGTCTGGGTCCATCCCCAGGGGCACGATCTGACCCTTGTTGAGCCGATCCCAAATTTCATGCGCGAGTAGTCTCAGCGGACCAGAGTAGACACCGGTCCGGGCTGCTGCAAGTGCGCGTAGAGCCATGTGAGTCTTCCCGCTATTAGTGGGCCCGACATGCATGATAACTTTGCGGCGCATGGCACGTGCTCTTGGATATAGATCCGCAGGGTACGATATATCGGCGGTGGAGTATAGATATGATATTTGGTCTAGCGTACTCTTTGGCACCAATTCAACCAGGTACTTTTGCCGCTCTGGGTCGGAAACCCACGAGTAAAAAAGTTGGGTGAGATTCTGGTCTAGTCGGAGTCCTTGATTCAGCTCGCCTGCGGTAAGGGAAAATCTTTTTACGTGAAACTTCTCTTGTTCGACTGGGTCTTGAAGTAGCCCCGAACGAACTTCTTGGGTGAATTTGGAAAGAAGTGGTCGGACGTCTGTGTGCGGTACCCCGAAGGACTCCAGGCGTTTGTGGACGTGCGGAAGATCAGCCCATTTGCGAATCTTGTTGTGCATGATAATGAGCGCGTCAGTGGAATCCCGCACCGAGAAACCGTCCAGGGCATGACGCTTCTTTGGCTTCTTGACTGACTGAGCGCTGAAACGCCCCCCACGGTTGAAACCATCACGTTTAAATCCAGGTTTGAATCCATCTCGTTTGAATCCAGGTTTGAATCCATCATGTTTGAAGCCCTCCTGTCTGAAGCCGCCGGGAATTTTTTTACGCTGGAAGTTGGGGGGTTCGAAGGGGCTACGTTGAGAATCGGAAAATGTGGATGTTTCTGAATGATGGTATGAATTTCTTGGTCGTTGAGACGCAGTATGTGAGCGAAGCCGGCGGAAGTGGATTTGGCTGGCTTCTAACCAACTTTCAGATGTTATGGACCTTGAAAGGAGAAGCCGACAGCGAGGCAGCATAACGAGTGTCGAAGAGTGATTTGGTTTACGCTGACTTTATGAAATCATTGGCGCCGGTGATGTAAAAGTTCAAAAACCAACGGCGCGTCATGTAAAATCGGTTGTTTGGTTATGTTAGAATCAGAAGGCTAAAGAAAACCATCAAAAGACAAGTCAGAGCCCATAGCACCAGCCATGGCAGCCGCCGCCATCCGTCCAATGCGACTTGCTGCGCTGACCAAAGCACGCTGCTCCATATTTCAAAATGCATACAACCCCACATCGGCGCGCACCGGCGCCAAATACCTTCGCGCACGACTTCGTGGGCCTTCTATGGTCAAATATTACCCACCAGAAGCCAATATTTCACAAATAGTCAAAGATTGGCCTGAGTTGGAAATGAGAAATTATGCAGAGGAGGAAAGATTGCGGGAAGTGGAGGACAAAAAGAAGAGAGGGAAGGGTGCACCGAAGAAAGCCAAGGAGAAAGGTGAGTTGAGACCTCACAGCGCATTTCGTACAACTAACCCTTCGTTTCAGGCGACAGTCGCAGAGCTGGCAGGAAGCGGTAACGGCGGCTTGTGGTCTTTTTCTTATTTCCGCGGGTACTTATCATACCATGTTCGGCCTATTACTACACGCATCAAACACTACATTCATCTCCACTCAGCATGTTCCTTCCATGCCCGCAACATCATTTACAGATCCATCATAAGTACCTATCTCCGATAGTGTCCCCAAAAAGAGGTCGTTGTAGCCCTGGAGAAGACCAGCACTTTGTAACGCAAGCTCATAGTCATCTTCGTCAGTGTTCAGCCCCGTCAACCACTCCTCCAGTCCAGCAGTGCCTGTGACGAGAAGACTGCGTAACCTCGTTCTTTCTGTCTGACTTACAGGCGAGGATTTTATCGGTGGTTCTCCTGGTTCAAATTGGTTCACAGGCACAATGAGATCAACTCCCTCTCCCGCAGATGGGTCCCAGACTTGACTCCTCAGCACTGCTAACCATGCTTGATCAAGATCGTCCAGAAAATCTAGTAGCGGTTGGAGTTCATTCATCTCCGGTGGATATCCCGGCACTGAAATCATGACGTCGCCAGTGAGGCGCAGGAGGAATGCAGTGCGTAGGTGTGTGGATGGGTCTACAGGTGGGATCTGTAAGATAAAGGCCAGTAGTTTCTGCATGGCATCAAGATATGCTGTGAGAGTTGGAAGTTTTGTCATTGACGGTTCTGAGCTGTTCACGAACTATCTCAGTACCCGCGGAAACTGCGGAACGCATTGACGCCGACCGTTTCTTGAATGCACCGGTAATCTCCATGAAAGAGTCTTCAACATGCTCAACGGCTTTTCTTTCCTGAACTTTGGAGAGCGCTTTTGATAACATGCGGATATTATCTTCAGGAGGGACTTAGGTCGTCTTGGCTGAGGATGAGAGAAGGCGTCGCCAAACATGCATCAACAAGCTTGGCATTCTGCCCGCTACTAGTACTACGCCACTCAGACTGATAGTACAGAAGAAACGACCATTTTCCTTCCGTCCTGCTAGCCAATCAATAGCTAATACATACCGTAAAAGCTGCCAAGTTATTCCTTCAATCCGAGTCATGGATCAAGATTTAGATTCTGATCTTCGAAATCCTCCTATGCTCTGCAATATCACCGAGGAGTGGCGCCGCCACGTCCTGAACTTTCTTTCCTATACTGAAATTATATGCTGTGTGTCGGTGAGTCTACATCTATCCCTAATCTGTAAGCACGCGCGCGCTGCGAACTAATGCCTTCACCCTTCGCTTTGAAGACTCGCTAAATGATGTATTAAGACGGTCAAAAATTCTACTGAGTTGCAATTTTTTATCGAACTCGGTGCCCAAAGACTGATGCTGGTTCACCCAGTCACCTACCCGTCTCTATAGCGAAGTGCTTGCATATCCTTAGAGACGAGGCCAATGCATGAAGTTTCTTCGAGCTTAAAGCTGACGAAAATGCTTCACTGTGTTCCCTTGTTTCAACTCGGGATCACTTCGATCATTCATCAACAACTCGGCTTTTCTTCCTCGCATTAGCCCAACGAACTTGATTCCAAAGTTATCGATTTAAGGACCTGAAACGGCGAGGGCCCCTCGTATGTGGCGCAGAGATATTATACTGCGAATACAGCTCCTGTCTGCTTTAGACCCGTAGATGAGAAGCAAGACCTCATGGTTACCATCAGCATATTGGACGGCTGACCGTTTCTTGAATGCACTGGTAATTTTCGTGAAATATACTTAACTTTCAGCATTACTTTTCTGGACTCTGGAGAGCGCCTTCGATAACATACTAGTATTACCAGAGAAGGGACTTCATTATTTTGAGATGAGTCGCCAAACATGTGTCAACATAGCTATCCCACTGCCCGCTACCCCACTGGCAATGGACATTGGCACTACGCCGAATTCGACGGATCACGAAATGTGGGGGATGGTGTGTGTCCGATTCCAATTGATTTTTGTATACATGAGGGAGACTCTCATCGTCTGAGGCTTGCCTGAGGTCTCAAATGATGCGAGTCTCCGCCGTCGGACATCCATGCACAAGACCGTTGATGTAAGGGACAAACTGACCTCCCTGAGAATCGGACAGGACAAGGACAGGAGGTCATGTGCGCCCAGCTTGGCCCTTCCAGCGTACTTTTTCAAAGGCGCTCGACACTACGCCCCGCCAGAAATTTGGACCAAGAATAACCCTCACCGGGCGTGCATGCCCATCTCTCAGTCTGCTGACTTCCGTCGGACGCTCAAAAGTGTCCGACGAACATATTCCGAGCACGGGTGTCGCATGGGATGCCGTTCTATTTCGCGTATAGGTTCCTTAGGTAAATTGGCTAGGCATACAAGATATAAGGTGTGGTTTCATGACGCATTTCTGCAGCAATCGCCCTCAGTCAACCTTACACTTACACACCATGAGATTTGCATCAGGCATCTTCTACATTATCTGTATGGCTCTGCCTATCCTTGCTCAGACTGAAAGCCTTTCTTATGACACCACTTACGACAACTCTGCCCTGTCTCTCGACTATGTCGCATGCTCAGATGGGCCCAATGGGCTCATCACCAAGGGTTACACAACCATTGGCCAACTGCCTACATTCCCCAACGTTGGTGGTGTTTATACCGTCACGGGATGGAATTCAGCTTATTGCGGAACTTGCTACGAAGTGACCTACGGCAACACGACGCTCGCAGTCCTCGCTGTTGACACTGCAAGTGAGGGGTTCAACCTTTCCGAGGAGGCCATGAATGCTCTCACTGGGGGCGAGGCTGCGTTCCTAGGAAGAGTCCCGGTGACTGCAGTCGAGGTAGCCGCTTCTGTTTGTGGCATGTGAAGGGTAAGCAGATTGGTTTCCCCACTTCAAGTAATCTGGACTCAAGTTATTTAGATCCATGTCAAGGGATATGTTTGACTTTCGTATTTTTTGGGCTCTGGCGATGACGAGTGCTGCAACTGGACATTAATCATACAATATACTTTGCCTTCCATCGGAGTGTTTATCCATACCTACGAAATTAGTACGGACGAACATCTAGCATTCCGTTATACTAGAATCTATAAACCCAGGACTGAGTAAATATTGCCTCATACCGCTCTGCCAACAAAGCAAAGACCATAAGAGGTTCTTTCGACACCGTCCACAGACCCGCCAAGATAGGCACCAGCGCCATACCCGCAACAATCCTGCGTGTTCGGGAGCCCGTACGAGCGTTGCGAGAAGCGAAACGCGACGCTTGAATGATCTGTGCACCTTCCATTGCATGTAGCATGACGCTCGCGACCAGCCCACCATACAACGTCCAACTCCGCCATGGAAACTTAGCCAAGCCGGTCTTGACGAATTCAAAGTCTAGCTCCGAGGGCCCTACCGCGAATATGGGTGGCGAAGGGTCGGCAGGGTAAATACGGTGAGTGAGGAAATGGATGGGTAAGAAGATGAGAAGAGTGGAATAGGCCGCGAGACTGAGAGTGCTGGTAATCCTGCGAGGAGATGCCAGTGCTGAGCGCGGAAAAATGACTCTTTTCGCGATGCCTGACGCTACATGGGCTGCCAAAGGCGCGAAGAGCAGATATCTTTCTCCGAATGCAGTCTGATAGTATTCCCTACCAAGAAGCTTCATGAAGCTAGCAGTAAGTGTCATCTCTTTCGTTTACAATATGATGTCACGTACCATGACATTGGAGGACAGACTCGAGCCACCGACATTTGCGAGTGCTGGCGCGGACAAATGAACTATGATGAAAATTGTAAGGAAAGGCGCGGAGATGTGTGCGACATTTGTCAGAATTGCCTCTGCCTGTCTTCGTTTCGATGGGCGGACATTTTCTCCCTGGGCTGACACTGTTTCTGCATCATGAAAAGCCAAGAGCGACAACTTGTGGTCCTTGAATAATCTAAGAAAGGTGCTGCCGAGATTCATGTTGGGTTTTCAATTTGCAATACACAGAAGCCGGGTAAGGGAAGCTAAATTTGTATTTGGGGTTCTCAAAAATTTCACGGTGCGGTTTTATAGGACATGAATTTTTGCTCTTGATGAATACGAAGCGACAAAAGTCAATTTTGGCGATCTTGAGTCTTGACTGATATCACTTTAGGCATACAGTAGTCAACGAAATGTTTGGTACGTGTCTGAGAACTTCGATTTTTGCCTGCAGCGGGTGGTGCTCGTATGGAAACCCCCAACCATGATGCGCTATATCAACAGTACAAAGGTTCAAACTGACATTCGGTGAGATCATGCTTGATGAATCATTCATTTATTCTATTCACTGTATGGCCACGAACCACAATATGATGCACATATGTATCAACACTACGGTACTACCACCTGATCATACTCCAATACCAAAGGGAGGGGCAACTACGGGACACGGATTAGAGGAGGAAGGACTATAGGAGATGGATGAGAAGGAACCACTTACGCTGACAACGCCAACAACCCTGCCGGACCACATGACAAGAAACGCACACTCTACCCACGCACCTTACTTGGACCACAGCTTTCCCTTCGTACAAAGCCGCTGGGGTCGAGCGTCGACCATTGCCAAACAACGTGTTTGCGATGTCACGGTATGGGTCTCTCCAATAAACTTTTGTTTTATGAAAAAAAAATCTTTATAAAAGTGAAATGGCCGATCGACTGATTGGCATCATCACTATGTAAATAGGATTAGCCCCTGACCCCTTAGCAGTTTAAAATCTGTTTTCAGTAAACAAGAATGCAAAGCAATTGTCAAGGGGGACTACGGCGCATCTACAAGTGATAGCCCAAATTCCCAATCCCGATCAGGAGACAAGAACATTAGCGCCATTCTCACTGAACGCAAGCAGACGCTTCCTAACTTACACTCGTTGAGCTCTGGGTGTATCATAAACGTGGTACGCGTGACCTCACCCACAATCGAAGGCATTCTTGTCACGATCAAAATTAGGCGCCCTCTGAAGCGACGATGACAGACTCAGATGTGACCAGCGAGTACCCTGATTCCTTTGTAGTATCACTCCGAGAGGATCGTCAATATTTGAGGATAGATATAGTTGGACCGGTTGAGCTTCTCCAGGTATGTATTCTGTGTGGAATATCCGCCGGGGAGCAGCTCAGAGGCTAGAGCCGAGTCGTCCATCCCAGGAACATATGCACTTTAAATAAAACTCTCTGTTGTTTTGCTATGGTAAGGTTGCCGGGCAAGATATTTGGACCTCTAATGGTCTTTCTTCCTTGATCAATGATCGTCTCCACCTGCCAATTAGTCGGTTTCACCTACGTTCCACTGACAAACTGCAGCTGCCGTTTCTTTGAGCCTTTGTTTTTCCAATGCAGTTTTCTTGATCATCCAACGCATAAACAACCGAAATCCGCCCTAACATTGTTATGCACGAGCTACTACAAGCCGAGAGAAATGCGGATATACTACTAGTATCCATGGTGAAGAGGCGAGCATGTTAGGTGGTTGAACTAAGTAAGGAGACGAAGATAATCATCAACTGGTGGCCGTAAAGGAGAAGCGACATGAAACATGCCGTTGGACTATGGAAACAACTGTGGATCATTCTAATGCTACATGGTCAAGATAGCGCGCGGAGGAGGTTGTCTCCGGGGCTCGGGGTTTGAGGTTATGTGTGATCATGTGGCTTGCTCTGGAAAGAGCGCCGAGTATTCGATATCGCACGGAACACCGAACGCAGGGCCAGGGTATTCGGGGAGGGGGAGGGGATTTGTGAAGAAGTCGAAATGGTGTAGGCCGATAGCATAAGCTTCCAGGGCTTGCGCGCGCTCCATCTCCTCATAGGGTGTCAATAGCTCACGGGAAGATGTTACGTGCTCCGGCATACAAGTGAAGTGGGATTCGTTGTTCCAGTCAGAAAGGGATGAGGCGATGGCTGTGGAGGAAGGAGTATAGGTGGGTTCGTTCTTGCTCTCTGGGGATCGGTGACCAAGGTCAAGTGACAAGCGCGACGGGTTGGCTATTGACTTGTTACGTTCCTATAAGCAGGACTAAGCATCTATCGATAATGAGATGTCTGAGACGCACCCAAGCTGATGTACTAAAGGATCCGAAGATTGATCGTCCGTCGTCTGGATACTTGGCACCCCCGTCATCTTGCAGCCTATCATCTGCGTTTGCAACAAGAGCCACTTTCTCGTCTGAGGGATCGAGTGAACGATTGCTACTACCCATAGGCAGTTCGCATTGACGCTTCCTCAAACCGGATACTTGTCGCCTCATGGGACGAAAGCGATAGTGAGGGTAGAGGCGTGCATGTTCCTCTCTCTCTTTTTCTGCGAGCCCTTTGTAGCGCTCCTTATCCGAAGAAGACAGCTGTTTCCACGCCTCAGCCGCTCGCTTCGAGAGGGTTTTGGCTGTGGGATTCGGTAGCCCCGACGCCTCGTCGCCATCTTGGGCAGCCTGACTGTGTTCGCGCGAGTACTCACAGCGAAAGATGATGAACGCGTTTCTAGGCCGAGGGATCCAACTAGGATCCCGACTCCTGTTACGCTGCGCACGCCGATCAGAGGAAGGAGCCATTGGTTTGTGAGTGATACATGAGGTGGACGCGATAAAGTGTTTGGGTAAGTACATTTGTTCGGGAACATGGACATCATAGTCATTTTCCACGGGTGGAGACCAACCGCGGAGGACGGGGTGGTCAGTGAGGACCATTGAGAGCAGAGGACAAGGAGAATCAAGGTGAGTTGTGTTATATGAATACTGATTGCCAGGTTCTAAGGACCGATGATGATGGAGGCTCATTTGACCATATTCACCGTAGGATGGATCTGAGATCTGAGCTGTGTTGATCGAGCGGATCGATTCAGTGTCTTAGTCATGATTAATATATCAAAGCATCGAATCTGTGATCCACACTTTCCTTATTTGGATGCTACGTAAATGAAGTTGAAACCTCTTCTCGTTATAAAACATAACCAAACGTTAAACGGTAAACATGTAACTGGATCTCGGACTCTTTAAAGTCCCCCCTATCAAATAAACAGATAAATTTCAATGTGATAGACTAAGTAGGCCGCCGTGTATAAATTTAGACTAAGCAGAAAGCTGGCGAAAACGGAAGCAGACAATCACGCTAGACCTAGTCGTGTCCTCACTTCCACTATCGTCCGCTCGGAGTGTTCAATGGCGCGAACAGCCCCGCGGCGCGCTACTTCATTAAGATATACTTTTTCATGACGGATGCGATCGAACTTTTCTCTCGGGCCTTTGAGGAATTCCTCAACAGCCTCTGCGACGTCACGTTTTAAGGCTCCGTGACCCTGGTTCTGATATGTTTTTGCTACCTGTGTGACTTCGCTATTCGTGCAGGCAGCGAGGATGGTGAGAAGGTTTGAAGTTCCCGGAC
The DNA here is from genome assembly GCA_930272055.1 of Rhizopogon roseolus. Taxonomy (NCBI): domain Eukaryota; kingdom Fungi; phylum Basidiomycota; class Agaricomycetes; order Boletales; family Rhizopogonaceae; genus Rhizopogon; species Rhizopogon roseolus. Next base: position 24,035 of record CAKNEV010000286.1, on the reverse strand, counting down.
GACCTTCAGGATCATAAGTGATGCCGTGGATGGAGTCTGTCACAGCACCACGGATTTTCGATTGGATCTGAGGAGCGGTGTCGGTGAGTAAGATACGGGACTGGAGGTCGGGGGATGATTTCGACATCTTGGATGTTGGATCCTTGAGTGATAAAATACGCTTCGATGGGGCTGAAGGGTGGGGGTCAATAAATACATGTGCACAACCTCGGGTACTTACTATTGATGTAGTTCGGAAGGGGAAATATGGGAGATGATCCTCTGAAACTTCTATTGAAAATATCAGCGAGATCTCTTGTCAGCTCTATATGTTGCTGTTGATCCTCGCCAACAGGGACGTGGGTAGCTCTTGGAATCCTATCAGACGCGTTAAAACCATCAGTGCAAGAAAGCTTACTTGTATAAAAGGACGTCAGCAGCTTGCAGCACAGGATACGTAAATAGGCCAGCATTAAGCAACGACTCGTCCACTTCGTCCTCAGAACCAGAATTTCGTGCTGCGGCTAATCTCGACTTGAGAAACATAAGGACCCATTCCAACCGCACTAAGAAGATCGCACCTTCCATGTCGTCATCCGGCGTAGCTTCCCAATGGGTGTTATACAGCTTAGTATCCAGCCAAGCTCAGTATGGTGAGGATTCTACGGTGACATTAGCCGAAGGGTTGCGACGATATGGCGAAGAAATACGTGGTCCTGATGAAATATTATCGAGCGGCCAGGATTGAGACCTATAGCAAGTAATACGGCGAGCATATCATTCCTTGCGGCCAATAACGCAGCGGGGTCCTGCGGCAGCGTCAATGCATGCCATCCAACAATGGAAAACAGTAGTTCGTCTCCAGGTGCAGCGGATTTTTGCAGTTTCACCCAGTTGGATAGTGCCCCTAGGTAGTTACCTAGCTACTGCTACGTCAGATGTTCCGTGCCAAAAACAGTGAGTGCGATCTTACATGTGGAATACCGGTTGGTTGAATCCCAGAGAAGATCACTCGCGATGGAGGTGTCTCGGGTAGTTGGGGATGTTCAGCAACATGAGAGGTTTGGGAGAAATGCCGAATGGATAAAAATCCCTGTGCTGCGGGCCACGCAAACTGGCTTGTTCTGAACGCTGTGAGGAATGGACGAGACGACCAGCAGATGCTCATCTGAGGTTACCGTTTGCAGCTTGACTCCTACTCAAAACAGAAAGAGATGTATTTTTCAAACTCCGACAACTGCACCTCCGCTTAATCTACTGACTTCAAATTACTGGCCCATCTGCCTGCAGACCGCGGTCATATGGAGTACGATCCCTTCGTGGACCTTCCTGGTGGCGAGAATTTTCGGGACGTGACAGCATTATTTGAGGATGCTGCCGAAGGTGACCAGAAATGTTTGTGTTTGCCCATATCCATACTCATTCTCTAAGATATGCAACCTGGGGGTCTCTTACTGGCCGATGACTTTACACTGCAGGATGCAATGGCGTCATTCGAGGTACACATTTTTCGTTTTCAAGGCCAAAATCACTTGCTGAAAATGCTTCAAGATAGGCGAACCGCGCTTCGATAGCGGAATGGCGCTCCTGGATAAATCTAAGCCCTCTTTCAATCCCCTTACTCCGCTTACCCCGGAGGACGTGTGCTGGATCATCGATCGCTCGTTTTCCTGCGAGGTAAATCAGAGACTGCGTGCACCTCTCCACATGTATTCATTTGTCCCCTGTCTGGCGCCCAGATGGAATGGCACTCCGGTTACACTCTTTCGCAAACGATTTTTTCATTCCTTTACGTCCACTCATTGAAAGACATTGACCCCGATCTCATCCCTGGAGGTTCACCGCCACGCACAGACACCTTACGTCCGCCAGAACTAATTACAGTCGTTTTAAGGGCAGCTGTCGTCGGACTTCTCAAGTGTTGTGATCTAACGTGGAGGGAGCTAAATAAAGGGAACGTGTACGATGTTCGTTCAAAGCATCGCTTGAGTTCTAAGCTATACTTATCTGCGACCAGGCGGAGGACTGGCAAAGCGATAAATGTGACGTTCCTCTCTCCGAGGCTCTGCCCGTCAAATATGTCTGCGGAATGCTTGATGAAGCGTGTCATTGGCTTAAGACCTCGGCCAAAGGTGTGAAATGGCCCCCATAAAAGTTTTTCATCGACGTTCATGCCATCATTGACTATAGTTCAGCAACCTTGGCAAACTATACTTATGGATAGATTGAAGTTCAGAAAGGTTTGGGATGTCCCCTCTTTCTGGACAGAAGTCTGCTGACTTGTGTCAGTCACTGATCGAGCTTTTCGAGACACAATTGTCTCAACCTCATTCCAATCTGCTTCCGACAATGATCGATCTAAGCCTGCATGCACTGCATAGAGTCACGACAGCAACCCCGTCAGAGCCACCCCTAGATGCTCCGGCCCGTCTTGCGTTTGATCCCGAGTTTGCTCGTGTCCTCGTATCCTACATCCCCCTGCATGCCATACAATTACCGGACCAAGCTCACACATGGGCTTCCCTGAAAGGGCTTTTGACGTCACTGAAGAATGTCAACGATCTGGCAAACACGGCTGAAATATCGACATGGGAGGTATTTATATTCTGATACCTCTATTGATGGACATTAAAGTTGGCTTCAGATTGCTGGGCATCTACAGATATGGTGTCCAAGGTCTCATAACCGGTTCCCGTACGTGCGTTCCATCACACAGGCAAGTAATTCGTGCATGACAGGCTTCGGATCACACTCACAATATCTTCTAGTCCGTGTTCTGGGATGGTGTCCTCGTACTCAACAAGTTTGCGCTCAAACACATCATGACACAGTTCTTCCACGAAATGCTGCACACCTCCTATGACGCCTTCGTACAGAGCATCACGACAAGATGGTTGGGCCCAGCACCTCCACCACTCGCGCACATTGAACGCACCATGACACAAGTCTGTTCAAATCTTGAAATACTCTATATGCACCTGTGCTGAACTGCAGTACAGATCCTGATAGCGCACATCAAGGCGCTTTGGTACAACCCACCACGACGGCGCCGATTTTGCGCGAAGTCACTATTCGACTGGCATGACCTGTTTGCCGTGATAACGGACGTGTGTACGCACCTAGCGCCCTTGGTGAGTGTTGCACCGGAAGTGCGAGGCTCACCTGGTGATGTTTTGTTAGCAGGATCCAAGGCTCGACGACGTGCGTCATATCAGGATAGCCGTGCTGACGTACAGGCTGTCTGTAATCCGCGAAGTTGTTCTATCGGGATTTCAATTGTCCCTTTACACCAATGAAGAGCGTGTGTTTGCGTATTGGTATGTTGTGCAGGTGCTTGAAATGCACTTGTCCTGCATTGATCAACTCATGTCGGGCATGTTGCGAGGTATGTAGCAGCTCTGTGTTGTATGACAGCTGAAGTTGAACACATCCAGGCTCGAATTCCTACTTCGAGCTCTCATATCAGTCTCAGTTCCTCACGGTATTACAAGCTATCTCGATAGCCATCTTCGCTGTAAGTGACCACAAACGTAATTGAATCCACATCTTGACTGAAAGGCAAGGTCACGGTCAAACAAATGACCTTCTCCTGGCAACGCATGAGGCTCAACTTCCTCCGCCGCTACAAATGGGCTTTTGTGCCCGAGTATGAGGACATCGATCTGCAGCCTCTCGGACACCCTAACTTCACCAAGTTTGCTGCTGCGTGCGAGGCCGCGCGCAAGGCCAGTTCACAGTAACCTGTGTGATGAAGTGAATGTCTAAATTGACTACAGGACGAACAGCACAATTCTCAGGACAGTATCGCGCTTGCCATGGAGATTTTATCATGTTTGCTTGTGTCACGCAATGGCTGGGCAGGCCGGTGGAGTGAAGAGCGAAAGGAGGTGAGAAAATATGTGGATCAGATGTTCTGCATAGTCTCATCTCCCGCAAGTTCATTCAGAAGCTCCTTGATGTATGCATTGATTTACAGAGAAATCTTCCTTCGACCAAGCAGGCCCTGACGACATGGGACACGAAGAATTTGAAGTGGGATCCTGATGTTCACCCGTGGTTTCCAGTTATCTCTCAATTTCCTCCAGCGCCGCCGCGATAAACGAAAATGGTCTCTCACCTGAAACATCGGAAGATTATCTCTGTCTATGCCACTACGGCGGGATTTTCTATTATCAGTGCGAGGATCATTATTATAATGACCTCGCGGAGACGGTTTTAGTGTCGTTCTTCCTACGATTATGAAAGAAAATGTAGGAGATAACTATAGAGACATGCATCACTTCCATAAAAAAGAAGGAACAATCTATGAGACCTGACAACTCATCGCCACACAAGTGCTGAGACTTGCTCAGACCGCCGGATAGAAATCATGACAGCCAGATCTAGGTCCGGACCCTCGATCTAAGTCCGCGCCGGGCTCCGCCGACTAGTATGTGTCATGTGATTTATTCGGACCGAAAGTGCTTTTCAAGTCGTTGCTGCAGTAATATTCGCTTGCGCAACGCTAGCAATGACTTCACCGCGACGACAGGTGTCCAAGGCTGTTACTAGACTTTCTGCACGTTCAAGCCCATACCATGGCGCAGTTACTTTATACAAAATTGCTAGTGCGGATCAGCCATCAACATCACGATCTCCCAGTCCAAAGCCGTCGAAGCGTATAAAACTCGAGGCCGACTCCAAGTCCTCAGAGCTCTCAGAACTCTCAGAGCTTTCCGACCTTGGAACGCCTGCCAAGAGTTTGCGCAAGTCATCGCGAGCTGTGAAGCTACAAGGTGCAAAATCAGAAAAAGATACGAGCTCGCGGGTGAAGTCCAAGTCCTCCAAGAAAGCGAAGCCAATACCACAGTCTCTGGATGTTCCGCACCCTGCTCCACCACGCTGGAAGGAAGCGTATGATGCGATCAAAATAATGCGCACACAAACTATCGCTCCTGTTGACACGATGGGGTGCGACCGAGCCCAGCACAAGGAGCAAGATCCGAAGGTCGGCATTTTCGAAAATCCGTGCGGTACCATCCAATGACGACTTTATTTATTTTGCAGAACCGACGGTTTGCCACGCTAGTGTCTTTGATGTTATCTTCCCAAACAAAGGATGAAGTCACGGATGCCGCTGTTTCGAAGCTGCGGGATGCCGTAGGAGGCACGCTGTCTGTCGATGCTATAATATCTGCCGACGAAGCTACGATCTCAGATGCAATAGCGAAAGTCGGCTTCTGGCGACGGAAAACTGGGTCCGTTTATCTGTTCGATAGATGTGAAACCAGCTAAAAAAAATTCACGTTTTCCACCCAGTTACATTAAGAAGGCGGCTTTACAGCTGCGGGATGAGTTCGATTCGGACGTGCCCAAGACGGTGGATGAACTATGCTCATTGCCAGGGGTCGGACCTAAAATGGCATTTCTCACGCTTCATGTTGCTTGGAATCTGTATCTATTGCTTTGCTGCGCTTTCGATGAAGCACTTACTGATGCACCTGTAGGAATCTTGGTATCGGCGTGGACGTGCATGTTCATCGTATTACAGACAGGCTGGGGTGGCACCGACGATCCCCGAAGAACCCTGAAGAAACCAGGTTGAACCTTCAGTCGTGGCTGCCCACTGAATTTCACCGTGAAATCAACCATATGCTTGTTGGTTTTGGTCAGGTAAGTTTCCATCCTAGCTACTGGAAGCGTGCTGTAGTAATTTGTCTGCTAAACAGACCATTTGCCTCCCTGTGGGTCCGAAGTGCGACTCATGTACCTTGAGCTCCAGTGGGCTGTGTCCAAGTGCAACCACAAAACCTGCAAAGAGCCCAACGAAGCGGAAGAGACAACCGACTTCAGACCTCGAACACGAATCTGGACCTAAGCTCGATATTGCTATCGAGTCTTCCGCGCCATAAAGGGTTTGTGTTGCCGTTTACATTTGTTTTATGGTCAACGTATGTATGCTTGTATCTTATTTTGACGATTAATATGGGGGTGGGCGCGATCGAATGGGGTCCTCGACTTCCTGAGCAATTTGAAACCAGCATGCCGCATCAGTGAGTTCCCTGCCGCCCCGCCATGTTTTGGACATCCGTTGGACGTCCGTCGGGCGCGCACATCGTGTTTCATGATGTTGCCTTGATATTCGTCATTCCCGACAGCCTCGTATTCGGGACGGGAGCTTTCCGGTGCTTAGAAAATTGTTGATGCCTTTTGGTGCTTCCTCTTCTGTTGCTGTTATTAATACGTCACTCGTCGACATCGTAACAAGTGGTTGACAAAAGACTGGCAGGCACATCGGTACGTTTGAAGATTAGTCTACGACAAATCCTAGTACTAACGACATTCTTGGAGCACTTACGTCTAACCAGACGAAATGTTATTTTTATGTTTCCATATTAGAATCCGCCGGCTTGGCGGTCGAAGTTTCATTCCCAACTTGGAAGCCTGAAGCGCTTGGACAACTTGTGAGCAGCACGGAACTGCCCACAGTGTAACATTTTCACCACGATGGCCCCCTTTTTCTTTCCCCCACTAAAGCTGTGGGGCTGATTGTGCACAAATAGGTCAAACTATTTGGAAAGATGCTCTGATATTGATAATCATCTGGGCTGTGTATGTGTGTGTATAGGTCACAGCCCACTTATCTGCGATGAACTTTAATATGGAGCACGGAATGATGACCTTGTGATCCGACACTATTAAGGGTAATCGATCGAGGTACATTATCTTTTAATACCTGGTCAGTCCTCGGAGGTGCACTTGAACCCCCCACTCTTTCATGTTCTACTGACAGACAGTTTTCTGTCTGCACCATATTTTGGTAGCTATGTCGACTACAGCCACTGTCACTCCAGAGGAGATTCAAGCTTTGGAGTTATACCTCCTGACGGCCCCGACATTCAAGTACATCAGCCGTGAGCCCTGTTCAAAATGTCTTGAACCCAATATGCCTGCTAATAGTTCGAGTGTTATGTAGTTGCTGCTTTGACGCTCTTTACCTGGGACCTGGGTGAGTGTGTTCTTTTTCTGCTTTACCACGATTGACCAGTACACTAGTCCTGACTTTTCCTCACGAGGTATGTGTTTTTTACTGGATAACAGTTGTTACTGAAGTTCAACGGGTGACAGGTTAGATTATGGGTACGTTGGGTTAAGTGTATATGTTGGCTAGCAAGTGATTAGAACCTCTGGCAGAACGCTAGATGGACGCTTGTGAAATTTCTGTTTCTCCTGGTGAGATCAAGAGTGCATGTTGATTGGACATTTGCCTGATGTTTTCAGAATCGATATTTCGCACTCGGGACCGCTGTCTTGATGACAATCCGTGAGTTGTGTACCGCATTTTGCATGTGGCCATGCATCTCAATATTGATGTGCGTCACAGTGACGTTCGACGTCACACCAACGGAGGCTATGTGTGTTCTCTCACTATATATTGTATTTGCGTACGCTCATTCTGAACAGATGTAAGCTCCAAAACTTTTTGACCCCTATCTCCCTCATGGAAGTGTCAGGTTCTGCAAACGCCTTCTTTGGTGTCATTGGTATGCAGCGGATTCATTCATGACTCTAGTCTCGTCTGACATGCCATAGCATTGTTACTGGTAGCCAACATCGAAAGTAAGTACTCGGGGCCGTCTGATACATTATATACTCATCAAACTTTAAGTGATTCTTCAACTTCGTTTATATGCGTTGTACGGATATGGTGCGGCAGAAACACTAGTACTTTCGTTTGTTACCTAAGTGATATTCAGACAGACGAATTGTCCTTCCTGTGTCGGCATTGTTCATCGTGGTTTTCAGCATCATTATGGCGATGGCAGTTATCGTCTACATTTATGAGAAAGGTCAGGTTTGTTAATCCTCCTAACTGTATAAACTGATCAATGTTTAGACCACGAAGCCCAGATCTTTGGGGCGTGCTGTATACGGGTCTGTGGACTGGCTGTATCTCTTTTGGTACTTTCGTGAACCCTTATCGCGATCCGCCCCTCATTCTCCTCTCCAGGGTACCGATGATAGGGTTAGACTTCGTGCTTGTCGTGTTGGCAGGCTACAAATCCCTCCAACACTATTCCCAGATGCCAGACAAAACCTGGTCTGGTGCTCGTCTTATGCGCACCTTTGCGCGCGATTCGATCCTTTATTTCTTCTGGTGAGAACACATGCAAACAAGTCTACTTTGATCTCATCGCTCCCTCGCTATTCTAGCAACTTTTTAGTATACCTGTTCAGCACTTTGCTGGGAAGATTCGGTCCTGCTGAGTATTATCAACTCGGCGCGATCACGATCACAGTCATCCCGCCTGTATCTGCGAACCGTCTTCTTATCAACATGTATGACTCAGCCCACGCCGAGCAAGACACTTGGACGGAAATTTCGGCCGCTGGGCCTTCTCACCAAGTCAAAGACGCGTTCAAGTGTGTATTTTCACCCATTCTCCGACATGTTATTTGACGCAATGTTCAGTGCATACAATGGGGACATGGAGCTCGGGTCCATAGGTACGAAAGGTTCCCAGTGGACCAAGACATCATCGGTGGATGATATAGGTCAGGCTTTTTGAAATCTTTGCACATTATGTGGAATCTACAAGTTTGTGCCCAAGAGCAATACTATCTCGAAGCATAATACAAGTAGTAGTTGCCCTACCAGATCCATCAGAGCAGAGTGGATGGGAAGTGCGTATGTATCGGGGTCAAGGCCTCTCGACCACAACCAATTGGTCAACAACCGAGCCACAACCAGTGAGGTAAAGACCTGTTGTCAACTTTAGCCAGCATGAGGACATGGTGGGCAGGGATAACTCACTGCACAACAGAAGAACAATACTGATAATATGGCAAATATGATAGGTAACTTTAGCCACCCCAATGCACGTATGATACAGAGGAATAAGATTTCTATTGGTATTGTGATTAGAACCAACGTGATCATCACCAGCCTTGGGGATGGATCGCTTTTGTGTACGGCCGTGTTTGCCGATGCTGCATGAAGAGCAGTTGAGAGTCGGGAGACAAATATAGACCCAACGCTGCCAGGAAGTCCTGTTGTCCTGTGTCACGGTAACACATACAGAATTTTTTCTCACTCACCACTGATGACGATAGCAAGAAGAGGGAACCCTTTGTAACGAGAGGCAAACATATCAAGTACAATGCCAGTTGCGCAAGAAATAACCATGGCACCAAAAAGTGGAACCCAACCCTGGTAGATCAGATCCTTGACATGACTGTTACGTCTTACTACGAATACGCATGACGTAGCGGAGAGGATAGTGAGTATACCACAAATGAGAGGAATGGGAGTGTTGACAACATTGATGAGAATGGAGGAAATAGCGCCAAGAAGGCTAAGTGTAACCAAGTCCCCAAGGCATGACGCTATTGGGGGCGCAATATTGTCTAAAAGGAGGTTAGATGCATCAAGGACGAAGCCCAGATTACTTGCCTGGGTCGCGTCCAAACCGTCGGCAGATAATAACCAGGAAACACATGAAGGAACCGAGAGTAATGCTAGACAGGCATGTGGACATCATAGCTGAAGAGGCCACCATGGTGAACCTGTCGTTGAATTAACTACCACGTACTAGGGATAGAATTAGACATACTGAGTCAAACCGGACTTCGGGTTACCACCTGGAAGTAACAACGGTCTGGGGGCCCTAGTAGTGAGTAACAGCGTGCTGTTCTGGGGGAAAGGGTCTACAGGGTCCGAGGTGGGGGACACTTCTGGGACAAAAATACCAAGAAGCATTGCGACGCAAGCTGCCACAAATGCGACAACGGTGGCTTGCACTTGTAAAAGTCCCAGATTACCAAAAACGATCTTGCGCTGTACGCCGCGGTCGTCCAATTGGCCCATATTAGCTGCAGTACCCAATCTAGCAGATAGGTTCATTTCCAAATTGCCTTTGAGATTCAACACAACAGGAACTATCATTATCAGCTCATCAATTGTGCGCATAGCCCTCCAACGCTGTAGGCAAAAAGAAACCGGTCAAAGCGAGACCCTGGAGGCACTACCGTACTCACAGACACACGGTCAAGGAGTTCTCCGGTAAATAAGAGGCTTATTGTAGTCATAAGCAATGTAGGTGCACACTTGTAAGCAGTTAGAGGGCGATTCTTTGCAAGTTCAGGTCACTTACTTCGACAACGATACTGCCAACTTGTGACCAGACACCTGCCTCATGGAAAGGTATCCGCTCGTTTCCCCTGGTCCTTCCACCTGAACCCAAGAGAGCAGCACTACCATCACTACCATGCTCTATATCGTCGTCAAAGTCCTGCGAGTCGTATTCAGCTGTCCTGTAGCCCGCCTGGGGTGTGACAGGAATATTGTGCAATGTGTCCAACTCGACATCGTCGCTGTCATTGACGTGTTCGCTGGACAACTCCATTTAAATGTTAGAGTCGTGCGAGTGCCAACAACTCAGTCGACTCCAAAGGTTTGTGCAATGTACTTTAACTTGAAGTCAAGGACGCTGATGGAGGGTGTGGGAAAGATACATTACATAATCTCCAACAAAACGGCTTTGGTATTGACTTGTGCCAGCGTCAAACCTGTAGCAAGTCTGGTTCTCACCTGCTTGTTTCATCGCTAATCTGGCATCAGAGCCACCTTCTGCTCCGTATCGGTTACGCGGAAGTTTTCAGTAACCGGTCACTGGCTTTGCCTTGAGGTTTGGGCTATCGAGACGTGGCGTGCCTAGTAGCCACCGAACTCGTCGGAAGCGCCGCCATGTCGTCCAAACCGCTTCGCTTTTCTCCACCCCCTTCGGCGCGGTCTCCACTTTTCAAGAACCCTTCGGAGACAGTTCCCCCAACAGATGAACTCGAAGTTCTGCAGACTGAGCTTAAATTGCTTCGGGAGAAGTCATGGGAGCGTGCTAAGAAGGCCGGAGAAGACTTGAAGACTATCGAGGAATCTATGAGACGAATAAAGGAGAGGGAGAAAGGAAAAGCAAAGGCGGTTGACAAGGTGAAGCGTGAACGCGGTTGTACGTGTCTCTATCCTATGATGTTAATCTGAGTTCTCGCTCATGACGTCGTACATGTCACTTTCGCTGCTCATCCACCGCTTCTAAAAATCCAAAAAATCATGTACATGCATCGGATGTCAACTTCTTGCACGATCTTGCTCTGCCGTTCGGTCTGATGGATTTTATGCTATGACTTGTTACTTGGTTGTCGCAACGACAATGATGTAATAGCCACCCCAAGCTTGAATGCGGACGAACGCGAATTTTCTCCCTCTATCAATGGTTCTATCAATGCTCGAGCGCCTTCAATACCGCATTCTTCGCTCCCGCCTTCTTCTAGAGCATCACTAGACCCTCGAAGACCGTAAGTCAACACAGGAGTTCCATATGCGCAATCTGATCATTTATCACTAGCAGCATACTAGATGACATAAAGAAAAAGAAAAAGAAGCGTAAGCGCGACGAAGATAGTGACCTTGAGCATGGTAAGTCACCTAGACTACCTACAAAGACCATGATTCAAAATTTTGTGCAGATTCTGTCCGCGGTGTGAAAACCCTCCCAGGTCTCTCACTTAGTGCGCCAGTCAAGCCATCTAAATCACTCGGATTTGTGGCAAATCATGTTAAGGTATTTCATCCATCTTCTTGTTGCACTCCACTGTTTCATTGGTGTTTTAGTCAGCATTTGCGCCCGACTTTACACTTCCCAATCCCACAGTACTACTACCTCCTCGTCCCCCAATACCACCTCCACCTGTTCCCGGCCCCAGTAATCCAACAGATGTCACTGAAAATTTCAGTAAGCTCAAGCCACCAGCGCAAACACCAGTCAACACATTCTACTCGAGCATTGAACCATGGATACGAGGGATTAAAGAGGAGGACATCGGGTTTCTTGAGTTCACCGCGGACGAAGTTGAGCCTTATGTGATTCCGAAACTGGGCAGACATTACTTGGAAGTATGGGAGGAAGCCGATATTGCCATGTATGGTGGTCCATTACCTGGATTTTCATCTGGCCGTATGGGTGAGAGCTCGACATCGCCACCGAAATGGGACCCGTCAACTCTCATGGAAGCGGATCTGTTAACTGAGGAGCGCAGTCATGGGCCCTTGACGGAGCGATTGATGAGTGCACTTTTATCAATGCCAGATTCGACAGTATGGAAGGGCGTTAAGGCTGCTGAGGACGCTATGGAAGGTAGACCGGGTGGAACTGGTGCTGCGGCTGCAAAGCGGGAGAAAGTCAATGTAATAGATTTGGAAGAGAGGGTTCAGGATACGATGCGGTTTCATGGATTACTTCATGAGCCGGTGAGTTGGGTTTTAGTTTTAGCATGCCTGTTTTACTCATGAGCTATTATAGCCAGATTACTCGGCGAGAGTCGATGACCCGATCGCGACAGCCCTTAGGCATGCGCAACGTCAGTTACGGACCGTGGTAGCCATGAACAAGGCCCGTAAAGAACGGCTTGCTGCAATTGCTCGTGATCGGCTTGGTTACCAAGAATATTTGGACCTTCGTACTGCCCTTGACAAGAGCATAACGAACGCCTATGCAAAGGTTCAGAAGAAGGATGAACCAAAACTTGGTAAGAAGAAAAAGAAAATGTCGGAGGCGAACGGGAGCGCGAACGGGAACACTTCCAGCGCGAGCGTGCCGAAACCTTCGCCTGCAGCGCTTGGCCTTGGACCAGATGATGATCTTCAACTTGTGGTTCCAGATCACTTGAAGCAACTTGTCGAAACTCGGCGGCAGTGGGTGGAGACAGTCGGAAGTGTCTTCGACGAGAAGGAGAGGGAGTGTCCTGGTCGAATATGGGGCCTCCCAAAACAGAGCATCTATGAAGGACTTGAGGAGGCTGTCCGCCGCGATCTGGCCCAGTCAATACAGCCGAATAACATAGCATCAGGTCAACGGACTACCCAGCGCAATGGAGATGAAATGGATGTTGGATGACGTAGTAGACAGAACTATGCCTGCCCGCAATCTATCTTATTCTCACCTGGTGGATTACAACTTCTTGTATATTGCCTCTCTATTACATGCGCGCTTAATTACTCCTGTATATCCAGAAGCACTACACCTGAATGCAAGATATCGACCTTCTATGAGATTCACTCAGATGGCTGCTAATTACTCGCGATTAAATCAGATCAGATTCTGAGATGTACAAGGTGAGAATGATAAGGGTATTTGGGCGAAAGCACGCAGTGCTTCCCGGTCCAGATCTGCCCATGAGATAAGGTGAGCTGCGACCGCCTCGCTGGTGGATGGGCATCTCGGGGTGCTGCGGGACCCAGATGGGTTAGGATGCGAGGCGTTGAATCAATCCTTGATGAAATTGGGAGAGGAGGGTGAGTGAAATGAACGTCGAGCACGACTAAGAGAATGATAGCGAATGATTGTCGCGGCACGAGAACAAGAGCGGAGATGCCGCAACGTCTGTTCGCTCGGAGACAATACAGGCTCTAATCCTTCGCTCGTACCTCGCTACGTAATAGAGTTGTGAAATCCGCTAATTTTGGTTTCTTAACTGTCTTAAGAACCGTTTCTTTCTCAACCTTTCGCTTCCTGCTCTTCGGCTCCTTGACCTTGGACTCCTTTGTCTTGTGGGGTGAGCCTTCAGCTTCGGTGCCAAGAGTACCATCCTCTACTGGACCACCGTCGACATCAATATTTGCAGGATCGGGGATTTTTAAAGACTCTGCTCGAGCGCCATACGGCACGAAATGATGCTTGAGCAATTCTCTTGGATATGAGGGGCGGGAAGGATTCTGGTTCAGAATGGATGGGTTCTCCGGAGGGACGGGTTTTGATGGCTGGGCCGAAACGACGAGATGACGTGCAATTTCTTTGGGTGCTGCTAGATGGTCAAATCCCATCCGTATAATTTAGCGAAAAGGAACAACTCACCCATGTACAGCTTGCCCGATTTCTTCTTTCTGGGAAACAAACATGATAGTCCTTTCAATTCCTCTGCAAACTCCTTATCGTCGTTACCCATCGACCATATATCGTAGACAGTGCCCTTTCGCGTAAAGCTACCAACTTGACCGCCCCGTGAGGGGGAGGGCGCGTCGATCTCCACTCCATCGAGGTTTTTGGGTTTGACCTTTAAGAAAAGCATACGATGTAAAGTCAGCAGTCATGCATTCTGAACGGATACCTACCGAGTCTGGGACACGCATCAGCCATATTTCGACATCATCGTCCTTCTTGATAGAGTCCCAGTCAAAAGTCTCGCCCTCGAATGAAGTGTCAAATAACACAGAACCAGACGGAGGTTCGTATGCCCAATGCGGGTTCTGTCCCTCGTTCTTGCCATTATTTGTGACGATGACGGGTTGTGGTTTGGACTTTTTCTTTGTTTTATCTTTGGTTTTGTTTTTTGAGGGTCTAGGCACTGTTTCCGACGGTCCTGGGGAGGACATATTTTTTGGAAAGGGATCTTACGACTTAAGTCTTTTCTTCTTTTAGATTGTTTGGCAAAAGCTTTAGAAATAAACAACGCTGAGAATGTTGAACCTACATCGAAGGCTGTCAACTTTAAGCCAAGTAATATTGGACCTGGCACATATCAGTAATCATAACAAGCCTGACCAAGTGACGGCGCAACGAATATTTTGTTAGAATTTCGCTGGTTTTGTCAATCAGAGAGCGACGAAACGGTGTGGGCAGGGAACCCTTTGCAAACGCGCAAAGGTTCTCGACTCGTAACTACGACTATATAAACGTAGGCAAATTTTATCTTATCATATGCGAAATGCGAAGGACTTCAACGACACACTTGTCACCCTATGAAAGTCGCGCAGCACCACGTAGCTTCTCCGACGATAATAAAACACTTGTAGGCGCATAGCCCTAGAAACTTCATAAGACGTCACTCACGTAGGAACCTCTTCCACGTTGGCACCTGTGCATTAAACAGGCAATATATATTGATAATCGATTCAGGTGATGTGTCGATAGCGCATAAATAATTGTATAATACAATCTACATGTAGAGCCGCGACCCGTACCTATGTACACCACACAACCGCGAGCAACATCGGTACTAATCACAAGATGACGTTGCTTCAGATCCACCGGCGAAACCCACACTGGAGAACATTTCCGCGTTGATAGTGGAACCAGTGTTTGTGAAACGAGAGTACTCCATATTTATAAGGAGGTGGTTGACAGTGACAGGAGGTATAACGATCGCCCAGTTCGCTCCTAGTGTGTAGAACTCAGATGGTGCGAAACCAAAAGCAATCGTAATCGTGACGAGCAGATAGTTCGAAAAGTTCCTAGTGCTCACTATTAGTTGATGGGTGCGAGTAGTATGATCATTTGTGTGACTTGCAATGCAAAATAGACAAAAGAGTCTCGTGCCAAAGCCTTCATGAACCGAGCGCTGAACCAATTTTTGTTGGGAATACGGCGGTAACACTGCACAGATTTGAAGCCAGCAAGTACCATGATAATAAAGTCATAGGCCATAAGCAGAATCCTGTGACATCAAGTGAGTAATTTCGACTACGAAGGATGCGCAATGTTATTTTTCACCAGAATGGCTTGAACCAACTTGGGGTTTCTTCATCACATATGCCTAAGATCAAATACTCATTTGCTACACGAATGCGTCAGTTCGAGCTACGGGCATCCAGATGGACCACACCTTTAGAGAACATGCTAAAGGCGATAGCTATCCCCACTATAGCACCCCAGACCGCAATAAATAATGCCACCATAGGGATGACAATTACTCTTTCTATGTCATCAGGTCAGCTCAATGGAGTAGCTCAGTACGCGCAAACATACTGTAGTCATACAGAACGAACAAACGTCGCAGGAGAATGACTATCGAGGAAAAGGTAAGTTACGAACTGATTCAAAGATGATACTACCAACTTTCGATGTTTAAGACAAGGAGAACTCCTATATCGAATTAATCATGCAGTCTGGTAAATGGGTGGCTTGCTCACCAATAATGCTAAAGCTTGCAAAGCCATGGCCTAGTAAAGCGAAAGTTATCGGTGAAAAGTTTTGTTAGAATAGAGATGTGTACATCTGGGTGTTCATAATTAAGGTTGATAGCTAATACAATAATGTGAGGTCCCTACATGGATATAGTTGGGTTCGTTTCAACATTAACTGCGGTAGAAGAAACCGAACCAATAGTAAATACTCATGAAGACAGAAGACGGACAACTTACAATAGGTAGAGACGATGATTGCTCCAAGTGAGAAATATCGATTCTGAAAAGGAAATGTTTTGATCTAAGATACTTGACATCAGACTTTTGAACGACATACGATGAAGAACAGAATCGTTGAACTTGACCACCTCGTTCCCTGACACACGTAAACAGTTACTACATCTTGAATCCCACTAAATGTCACGTCTTACCCATAGGATGGCGACCTGGAAGAGATTCCGCCTTAGCTCTGTTCTGAGAAAGGATTCCACGTACCTCATCATCGAACGTAATAACTTAGTGAAAAGAATATATTTATGAGTTGTTAGTATTGGGATTTACGATGCCCTGCGTACTGAAATCCCATATGAGTATCGCTGCCGCCGCAACTGGATAAAGAGAAGTAAATGTCGAAACACTACATCCGGGTCGTAAATTTAAGATCTCACCTCCAAGACGACGCGCGATTGGCTCATATAATTCGTATTGTTGAAGCTTCCGGAGCTCCGCAACAATACCCGACGTGTCCATGTCATAAGAGTGTTCAATGTTGTGATTGAACTGATCTGGCACGTCCCCTCTTTATGCCCCGGTTTCTCGATGCGGTCTGTCGTAATAGACACAGGTTTAGGTATTTGGAAAACGGATCTATGAAGGGGTTCCGGAACATGCGTCATATCAACAGATTTTTACACGGAACGTGGCCGGAGTATTTCGTATGGTAGGGACATTGGTGGAACTTATATGGTTCATTGTTATCGATCAGTCCGGATAACACAAGCATCAGGTCAACTTAAATAGAATAAGCATGCGCATGAACGGAGACGAGATGGATGTTGGATGACCCAGGTGAAGTGGGACACTCACGGTGGGAAACCATCATCATTCCTGAATACTGATGACCCGGAGCCAGGTGCAAGTCTACGTATCGAGTTATTTGCACTGAGAGAATCCTCCGGGCGGCCAAACAACTCAGCGCACACATGGTTCGTATAACTTCGCACGCTTCGTGGTTTTCAACTGTCAACATGTCATCGACGACGACTCTTTTACGAATGGCGAGAAGTGAATGAGTTCCACACCGCTCAACGATGTGCGGGACAGCTCAAAATCAAATTTAAGCGGAGACTCACAAAACCGACAGTTGTGATTCCCTGATTTGGCCCGACTGTCACGTTGCACCCATGAATCGTGAATAGCACACTGCAGTCCTGTTCTATCGATACAGAAATACCTGGAGTGGATGAGGAATGGTGTATTTTATATAACTTGAAGTTTCCGTGATGATAGGTTCATGGGATCTGGGTGGATCTTCAAGTGATTTTAGTGTCCAAATGTTTCATCTCGGGAAGGATCCGCAGTGCCGATTTGAAAATTTCAACTTCGTAGACTCATTGAATAAATTGTAATGCTTATTCTCCAGCTGTTCCGAGTCAAATATATGTAGAATCCTGAGCTCTGAAGTGCATTGCGCACCACCCATCCATTGTGCATTACGTGTCTAACGATAGTATGTACTCGGAGAACAACGTTTTACGTCGACCGTCCTCTGCAGCCTATGTGATCAAGATATGCCCAATGATAATTAGTGGGACAAGAAAGAGTGTATGTTGTTGATTCGATAATAAAAAAACTGCCCTGACAACAGAGCATTCTGTTTTGCACTTCCTTCACTGCGCGGATTGCTCGTACACTGAAGCAGGGATTCTTCCCGTGGAGCGTCCTGAAAACTATAGACTGGAATTTGAGCTTTCCCAACCCAATGCATTTTCTGCGGCGTATCAGCAGGGTGGATGATTATGATCTGAAATCAAGAAGTATCTGCTAGAAGCGGGCGAGCAATCCGGGCAGTGAAGGAAGTGCAAAACGGAAGATGCTGATAGTCTGTTCAACCTTGGAAGCAATGAAAAGACACATAATACTGACGAGCCGTAACTTTGCAAGGGAGACGATGCGGGCAGACAAGGATCGGTCGATTATGTTCATGCAAGGGGAATAGCGTCTCTGGAAGCAATCAGAAACGGATATGTACTTTGTTGACAGTACTATGTAGTTCTACTTTCAATATGATTCACTTGTAAACCTGTGAAGGCCGTACAGTGCCACGTAGGTTCTCCCATGGCACTAGTAGCTCTATAAGATGTCATTCACATAGGAAACTCTTCCACGTTGGTACCAGTGCGTTGAAAAGGTAATATATATTGATAATCCATTCAGGTGATGCGTCGATAGGGGATAAATAATTGTAAAATACAGTCTACATGTGGGGCCGCGACCCGTACATATGTGCACACCACACAACCGCAAGTAACATCGGTACTACTCAAAAAATAATGTTGCTTCAGAATCACCGGCGAAACCCACACTGGAGAATATTTCCGCGTTGATAGTGGAACCAGTGTTTGTGAAACGAGAGTACTTCATATTTATAAGGAGGTGGTTGACAGTGACAGGAGGTATAACAATCGCCCAGTTCGCTCCTAGTGAGTAGAACTCAGGTGGTGCAAGACCAAAAGCAATCGTGACGAGCAGATAGTTCGAAAAGTTCCTAGTGCGCGCTATTAGTTTATGGGTGCGAATACTAGTATGATTATTTGTGTGACTTGCAATGCAAAATAGACAAAAGAGTCTCGTGCCAAAGCCTTCATGAACCGAGCGCTGAACCAATTCTTGTCGGGAATACGGCGGTAACGCTGTACAGATTTGAAACCAGCAAGTACCGTGATAATAAAGTCATAGGCCATGAGCAGAATCCTGTGACATCAAGTGAGTAATTTCGACTACGAAGGGTGCGCAGCGCTATCTTTCACCAGAATGGCTTGAACCAACTCGGGGTTTCTTCAACGCATATGCCTAAGATCACATACTCATTTGCTACATGAGGGCGTCAGTTTGAGCTACGGGCATCCAGACGGGCCACACCTTTGGAGAACATGCTAAACGCGATAGCTATCCCCATGAGAGCGCCCCAGACCGTAATAAATAGTGCCACCAAGGGGATGACGATTACTCTTTCTATGTCATCAGGTCAGCTCAATGGAGTAGCTCAATACGCGCGAACATACTGTAGTCATACAGAACGAACAAACGTCGCAGGAGAATGACTATCGGAGGAAAAGGTAAGTTACGAACTGTGATTCAGCTATGATATTACCGACTTTCGATGTTTAAGACAAGGAGAACTCCTGTATGTAATTAATAATGCAGCTTGGTAAATGGGTGGCTTGCTCACCAATAATGCTAAAGCTTGCGAAGCCAAGACCTAGTAGGGCGAGAGAGTCATTGGTGATAAGTTATGCTAGAACAGAGATATGTACATCTAGGTGTTCACGAATAAGGTTAATAGCTAATGCAATAATGGGAGGTCCCTACATGGATATAGTTGGGTTCGTTTCAACATTAACTGCGGTAGAAGAGAATGAGCCAATAGTAAATACTTATGAAGACAGAAAACGGACAACTTACAATAGGTAGAGACGATGATTGCTCCAAGTGAGAAATATCGATTCTGAAAGGAAATATTTTGATGTAAGATACTTGACATCAGACTTTGAACGACATACGATGAAGAATAGCACCGTTGAAATTGACCACCTCGTTCCCTGACACACGTAAACAGTTACTACAACTTGAATCCTACTAAATGTCACGTCCTACCCATAGAATGGCAACCTGGAAGAGATTCCGCCTTAGCTCTATTTCGAGAAAGAATTCCACGTACCTCGTCATCGAATGTAATAACTTGGTGAAAAGAACATATTTATGAGTCATTAATTCTTGGGATTTACGATGCCCTGCTCACTGAAATCCCATATGAATATCGCCGCCGCGGCGACTAGATAAAGAGAAGTAAATGTCGAAACACTACATCCGGGTTGTAAATTTGATATCTCACCTCCAAGACGACGCGCGATTGGCTCGTATATTTCGTATTGTTGAAGCTCCTGGAGCTCTGCAATTATACTTGATGTGTCCATGAAGAGCGTTCAATGTTGTGATTGAACTGATCTGGCACGTCCCCTCTTTATGCCCCGGTTTCTCGATGCGGTCTCTCGTAATAGACACAGGTTTAGGTATCTGGAAAACAGATCTATCAAGAGGTTCCTAAACCTGCAACATATCAATATGTGAGTGGTGGTCAATTCTAAAATGTCGTTGTCAATGTCAACTGAGCACTGTACGTGAACCTGATAGCCGTCGCTTATACAAGGCATGCCGCTGATGGCCGATGCTTAGCGGTTAGTCATGAACTCGAACCTCCAGATTAACGACACAACATTGAACAAAGTATTGCTACTATTATTCACCTCATGCTATGGCGCAACACATGCCTTGCGTGCGACCACAAAATAAAGATTTCAAAGACCTTCTGACCTTACATTCTGTACAGGTTAGTATGCTTGCTGTATCCCATCGTGAGCAAGGCCGTCGACCATTTGATGGGCAGGGATCACGATTCACCACAATGAAGATAACCTCGCAGTTTTTTATCCGCACAATTTCCAACATACACTTGTGGCTGCAGCTGTTCTTGTTGACTAGTCCTAACTGCAAGGCCATTTTGCAAGTGAATTGGACTGTAGATATTATTATTTCTAGTGTAGTTCATCACTTGTTGTGCTTGCACGACGTCGGCCACGAGAACTCTAAGCTTTGCTTTGCTGACTTGCAATATACTATGTTACGGTAGAGGGAATAAGCGACATTTAATCTTTATGTAAATTAGTAACTACAAACGTTAAGGCAAGTCGACATTGACAACGACATTTTAGAATTGACCACCACTGTGGTGACTTTTACACGGAACGTGGCCGGAGTATTTCGTATGGTAGGGACATTGGTGGAACTTATATATATGGTTCATTGTTATCGATCAGTCCGGACAACACAGCATCAGGTCTACTTGAATAGAGTGAGCATCATGGCGCATGAACGGAGACGAGATGGATGTTGTGTGACCCAAGGTGACTGAGTGGGAGACTCACGGTGGGAAACCACCGTCATTCTTGAATACTGAGTACTGATGACCCGGAGTCGAGCCAGTTGCAAGCCTATGTATTGGGTTATTTGACCTTTCAGAGAATCCTCCAGGCGGCCAAACAACTCAGCATGGCTCGTAGTATTTTTCGCTTCATGATGTTGTCATCGACGATCACCGGTCCGACTGTCTTTGCCTAGACACTTTCCCGAAGTATTTGCTTTGGTTCCGGAAGTGACGCATTTTTACAATGGAAGTGCTTCAACCTTCACTGACTGAAAAATCTCAATTGATCCCTAAATCATTATATAATATTCTCTCACATAGCTTGCCTTGGCAAAGGCCCCAGAAATAAACGGGCTTCCCATAATGCCAAGTGGACCGTCACCTAACTTGAACAAGCAGAGGATCATGGTACTGCCCGAATCTCCGGTAGTCCTTACAATCGCGGGAAGTGATTCCAGCGGAGGGGCAGGCATACAAGTGCGCATTTGTGCTACCTTTATTGCAATCGGGGGCTCAGGATTTATTGATTGAAGGCAGACCTGAAAACGTTCACAGTCCACGGATGCTACGGTGCAAGCGTGGTCACTGCACTTACTGCTCAAAACACCACCGGTGTGCAGTCAGTGCACGCAGTGCCTCCAGAATCCGTAAAGCAGCAGGTGTGTATTTCAAATTTTCAATGCATTAGCATTCAATTTGCAACTTTCCCACAGATAAGATCTGTTCTGGATGACATCGACGTCAGCGCAATCAAGACTGGCATGCTGCTCGATAAAGATAATACAAAGGCTGTCGCGCAGGTACTAAAGGGCTACATTGATGCCAAGGGACGCATTCCCTTAGTTTGTGATCCCGTCTGTGTCTCCACCTCTGGCCATGTCCTCTTGCAAACCGAAGCTGTGGATACCATTATAGACGAAATTTTCCCTCTGTCGGACCTCATAACCCCCAATAGAGCGGAAGCAGAACTCCTCCTTAGACAACGCAATTTACCTTCTCAAATTGCCAGCTTAGAAGACATGATCGACGCTGCTCGACGGTTGAGGACACTTGGCCCACAAGCTGTGCTCTTGAAAGGCGGTCATTTCGCCCTTTCGCTGGCGGACGTTGCAAATTTGGCTTCTGAAGACACTCAGATAATCCGAGATGGTCTTCTAGACGAGAAGTCGAATATCCTCCGGATTCATGGCGGAAATGGACAAGACATCGATTCCGTTGTAGTAGATGTCCTTTGCGCATCCGACAGCCGCATCACCTTATTTACTAGGCCTAGATTAGAATCAACAAGTACCCATGGCACTGGTTGTACGCTGAGCGCCGCGTTAGCCTGTCAGCTCGCGAGGGGTACACCGCGTTCGCCACCCTCTTTTAACAGTGTTGTCATGTACGCTGAGAACTCATACAGTGACTGAAGCCGTCAGGCTCGCGGGTGCTTACACTCATGTCGGAATTGAAACCGCTACTCCAATTGGGAGTGGTTTCGGCCCTTTGAACCACAACCATTCGATTGCTCCCCGTCTCATCACGCCGTATGTAACTGGTATTGTAAAACACGACAACTAATCAACGGCTCTCAATGCAGGCGAACCAAGACGAACCCATTCCCACTCACAAGTTCTCTCATACATGGTACAAGCACAATTTGGAGGGAGTATGTTCAACACGAATTCGTAGTACTCCTTGGCAAGGGTATCCTTCCAAAGGAAAATTTCCTTCACTTCATCAAGTGAGGACTTTGTTAACACACGAGAGGGAGGATTCTGATCGCCCAAAGGCAAGACTATCTTTATCTTAAATATTATGCTCGGGCATATGCGTAAGTGGTCGGGTGCATCTCAGCTTCCGTATAAAACGTCTTCTTCCCTTCTAGGCTCCTTGCAGCCAAGTCGCATGCATATGCACCGATAACGGCAGCTACCGAAGTCGTCTTCAATATCGTTCGAGAAAGCTCGATGCACGTGGGCTATTGTGCCGAGTGGGGCATCACGGCGGACGAACTAAACAGTACTATTGAGTCTCCCGCTTTGACAGCTTATGGGGCTTTCCTCATTGATATCGGGATGCAGGGTACGGCGGCCTATTTTGTTGTTATTTATTTGTTGAGAAATGGCTGTTAGGTGATCCCATGAGACTATCCGTTGCCCTTGCTGCTTGCTTGGTTGGTTATGGAGAAGTTGGCTTGTGGCTCAAGGAACAAGCTCGAGCACCCAACTCGTGGGTCCGATGGGACGATAATCCGTACCTCAAGTGGATGGAGGACTACTCAGGCGATGAATATCAGAAGGCAGTGAAAGTCGGACTAGGTAAGGAACCGATACATGTTTTTTGCCACCCATTCGTGACTCCAATTTAAATCTCTAGAAACACTTGAAAGTAGTGCAGCAGCCGATGCACCTTCACTTGTTAGGTTCGCGGAGTGGCGAGATGTTTGGGAAAGATGTACCCGGCTTGAGAAGGGTTTCTGGGACATGGCGATGAAGCTTGAATAATCACAATTGTATAACGCCCGAGGTTCATCACCAAAGTGAATTCAGCGCATACGAATAAGCTAGGCAGAGACATCTCCTTAGGCTAAAGCGACGATCTAAACACTGCTCAGCATGATGTACCGTACCTTCTATTTATGTAATATTGAATGGCGTAGTAGTACTAAGAACATGACAGCACTTCACTTCTACTACATGCCCAGAGGACTCGTATCTGACGATGATAATTAAATTTCGTTCGATCCTCACCATACACCTAGTATGTTGGTATGATTCTATTCAGGCCACAGGCTGGTGTCGCGAGCCAAGTGAAGGGTGCCATTTCCAAACAATAGCCGCATTTTACAAGTCATAATTCTTAAGGTTATGACAATTCGGGTGGGAGCGGGCGAGAGCTAGAAAAGTATTATCTCAGTCTATTGGACTCTTGTAG
>CAKNEV010000285.1:0-37223 GCA_930272055.1 Rhizopogon roseolus | reverse complement strand
ATTTGCCGACTTCACCTGTCAAGGTGTTCCTGTATCGGTCGCGCTCGTTTTCACTCGCTCTCCCCTGATTCCAACAGCTGTAGGATAATGAACCCTAATGCCATTACCCTCTGAGTGATCGGTAAGCTTGTGCCTTTCTTGAATCTTCACACAGCCCCCACTGCCTTACTTGCACCTAGTCTGGCATTGCTTTGGTAGTTCTACACCGCACAACAACCGTTCATATTTGGAGCTTTCCATTTCTGACGATCGCAACCGGATTGCTGCAAGGTTCTGTCAGTCAACACACTGGATTGCTGCAAGGTTCTGTCAGTCAACGCACTGGATATAAAACACCAAGACATGAGCGTGCACAGACAGGCTCAGCCACCCATGATTGTGTTCTCTCTCTCCTCTGGGGATGTTCGCAACACTGTCATCACCGACGAGCAAGGACAGGTTGTTTACAAGACAGACACTCCATTTAGATTTGGCGCTCGCACTACGACCATTTACAAAATCAAGCCAAACGCTGACCAGTCTGATATGAGCGATCAATTCGAGGTTATGGGTGAAATCAAGTGGCATACATTTACTTCCTCAAAATTCCGGTTTGGTGGAACTGAAGTAGCGACGAAGGATTTCATTCCAAGGAGAGGTTTTACTGGGCGGTAAGCAGCATCTTGCTTTTTGAGGTGTCATAGCGACTCTTGTTGTAGGAAGCGCGTTTTCGTAGGTCCAAATGGTCATTCCTACCGTTGGGATCTCGAATTTAAAGTAGTCGTGGTTGGTGACCTTCACTTCATCTGTCAACGTGTCTGGTTCTCAGGACAACATTTTAGCTCTCGCGAGACGATGCGTCTCAAACTGAACTCGCTCGCTCTCATAGAGCGACCCTTGGAATCATAGGGAGGAAACGCAAAGCCATGTTAGAAGTATCACCTGAAGTGGCTCATATGATGGACACCGTCATCATGACATTCATCTATGTTGAAACACTCAGGATGCGCAAAGAACGGGCTGCGAAACGAGCTGCAGCTTCGGGCGGCGGGCCGTGATATAATCAGAAGGTCGTGGCAGGTCATGTACCGCGATTGCCTCAGGAGATCATATACCAGTTCCAATTTATATGCAAGACCTAATATTAACATTCTTCTATCGTACTTGTACTATACCAGTGCATATCTACTATATAGTGGTTCGGACACAACTGGCAACTCAGTCGCAGTGTCTTTATGTGAGCTGCGTCCTTTTGCAGTACGTTGTTCTTGGCTCAGATGCCGTTGCTCGGCGGCGCAGGCATGGATATTAACGATGATCGATTGGTCTTCAAACAATTGACATTGAGAATAAAACCAAACAAGTGAGACAATGTGCTCAATGTATTGCACATACATGTCTAAGGATATAAAGACGACGTAGCCAGTTCCCGACACATGTACCATGAGGTGCCATGCGCGAAACGACTTAAATCAAGCTGCAATGCGTTATTGGGTATCACCAATACGTTGCTTGCATACGTCACCGGATGGAAATGGGTTGGGATGCGGAGAAGAAGCTCCCCTTCAGGGCCTGTAACCCATCCTCCTTCATTCGGGGTATGACAACCTCGGATGCGAGAATCTTGAAGGAAGGAGGTGGTGGCGGAGTAAAGAGAATGATTCGGATTGGATGAGAAACGTATTGCAGGTGCTTCAAGGGGTTGGTTTTCATTCACTGTGAATTCTAGATTCCACATCCGGATCGTCATGTCACGCGAACCAGAAATGATGTACTGTCCATTGGGCGAGATTGCCACAGACTCAATCGTAGCAGTATGTCCCCGGAGAGGGGTACCTAATGCTTTCCCAGTCTTCGTATCCCAGACCCGAATTGTCAGGTCATCCGAACCAGACACTATGCAATTTCCATCAGGTGAAATTGCAACACAATCAACCATGCCAGTGTGTCCTCGGAGTGGGGTACCCAATACCTTGCCTGTATCCGCATCCCATACTACCATCCTGTCAAATGAACCGGACACAATGAGTTTGCCGTCCTGCGAGATTGCAACACACGAAACAGCATGTGTGTGCCCTTCTAGTGGGGCACCTAATGCCTCACCAGTTTCTGCATCCCAGAGTCTGACTGTATTGTCATGTGAACCTGACACAATGCGATTTCCATTCGGTGAAATTGCAACAGAAATAACCCAGCCAGTGTGTCCTCGGAGTGGGGCACCCAATACCTTGCCAGTATCCACATCCCATACGAAAACCGTCCTGTCAAATGAACCGGACACAATGTGTTTGCCGTCCTGCGAGATTGAAACACACGAAACAGCATCAGTGTGCCCTTCCAGTGGGGTACCCAATACCTGACCGGTCTCCGCATCCCAGAGCCGGATTGTATTATCGTCATGTGAACATGACACGATGCGATTTCCATCCGGTGATATTGCAACAGACGAAAGTGAGCCAATTCGGATTGGGCTGCACAAGGCCTTGCCAGTCTCCGCATCCCACACCCAGACTGTATTGTCGTACGAACCAGAGACAATGCGCTTGCCATCTGTCGAGATGGCAACACAACAAACTCCGCTAGTGTGTCCAAAGAGTGGGGCACCCAGCGCCTGTATCCCATACCTGGATTGCCTTGTCGAATGAAGAGGACACTATGTGTTTTCCATCTGGCGTAATTGCAACACACTTAACAGGTCCATATGTCCCTCGGAATGGGACACCCAACGCCTGGCCGGTTTCCACATCCCACATCCTGATTGACAGGTCTCTTGAACCAGACACGATCTGTTTTCCATCCATGGCGATTGTGACAGATAAAACAGCGCCAGTATGACCTCGGAGTGGGGTACCCAGTACCTGGCCGGCCTCTGCATCCCACACCCGGATCGTCATATCACCAGAACCCGACACAATGCGTTTTCCATCCACGGAGATTGTGACAGATATAACATCGTCGGTGTGCCCCAAAAGTGGAGCTCCCAGCGGCTGACCAGTCTCCATATTCCACAGCCGGATTGTATTGTCAAAGGAACCTGACACAATGCGTTTTCCATCCGTGGAAATGGTTACACACATGATTTCGCCAGTATGCCCTCGGAGTGGGGCACCCAATTGCTCCCCAGTCTCTACATCCCCTAGCAAGATTGTGTTGTCGTCTGAACCATACGCAATGCGATGTCCATCTGGTGAGAGTGAGAGAGATGAAATAAGCCCAGGATGGCATCGAAAGGGGCCACACAATGCCTCGCCAGTGTTCACATCCCACACCCAGAGCGTGTGCCAAGATGCAAACGCAATGTACATTCCATTCCGTGAGATTGCTATATGCGTAACGTAGGGAGTGGGCGCTTTGAGTGGGGTACTCAACGCTTGACTAGTCTCCATATCCCACTTCTGGATTCCATCACTTGAACCACCAATGATGGACTTTCCATCTGGCGAAATTGCAACCGCGAGAAACTCGGCATGCCCGTGAAGTAACTGTTCCGTGGGAGGCCAATTGACGACATGACCAGCAGTGACCTGAGGTATGCGTGGAAACTTTGCAGCGAAATTTCTAAATACACTCGACTGCGTTGGAGCAAATGGCAGAGCGGACAAGTATAAATGCGGAGTGCTGTGTAAAATGGTGGGTCCAAAGGCTCGAATGAAGCGCAGGGTATCCTTGGCAGTGTCACCGATATGCGTACACTCGGCACGACCCTACGACAGACAACCGCTTAAGAATGGCATGGTCGTAAGAAAGAGTTCGAGCCACATACCCTACACCAATCTACGATGGACAAAAGGGAATGCACTGAACTGTCGAGGGCCTTCACTAAAGCCAGAGCTTCCATCCAGAAGAGGAGGCGCTCCATCCCGAAGAAAGCTTCAACTTCCATAGCGAGCAACGGCTCGAAGGACAAAGCGTGCACATGTTTTCCCCAGTATCTACACGAGTACGAAAGCTCAATCGGAATGAATTCTTTCACGCGCTCTTCCAAGTTGGGGACGGCAGAATTGGGTAGGTAAGAAGTATCCAAGGAGCAAATGTTGAAGCGAAGTTTGTGCTCCATAACCCTCAGCGATGCAAAAGCAAGGTCATTCTGTACCAATGAGGAATCGACAAAGAACTTGTCACTCCGTGATCGGTCGGTAAGAAAGTCGTAGAAAGATGCGTGGAGGGGACGTATAGGAGTCCGACAATTCGTCGTGCCGGTGATAAGCGAGCCTAGTGGTCCGAGTACCCGATCCACTTCATAACAGTCGTTCTCGCATAGAAAGTGGAGTCTCATGGCGGTCAATGCAGCCATAGAAAGTGGTTCAAACGATGCGAGAATTTGCCCCATCACAGAGCGAAACACCGGAATCATTTCCTCGTACTCGTCATCTGGCATGGCTTCTGCCAAGATCCGTCCATACACCTGATCCAATAAACGTATTCCTTTTACCGCCGTTCCATCAACCATAGATCTGAAGCGGCTCATCGGACCCAGACTAACTTTGTTCGTTGCTTTGATATACTCGCAGGCGAGACGAGCCCACTCAAATAGCCCGTCAGATTTTTGTGCAAGCATCTGAAAGTGCCCATCGTCAAGGGTATTGCGCAGGTCTGCCAGCTTGTTGGAGATGTAACGCTGGATGTCACTCTCCGTGGAGACTTGTGAGATATCATCCATAGAGACATGACGAACATGTGATGCAGTGAGCAGAGTGTCGCCAATGTCGTTGAGTGGGCGGGAGGTGATGAGAATACGGAAGTTCTTCGGCATCTCACATAACTGCGAAGAAATGTTGAGCTTTCCAGAAAGGATACGAAGAATCTGTTCGCGGGACTCTGCTTCGCCACTCTCGTCCAACGCATCAATGACAATCAGGACGGGTGCAGCGACAACTGCGAAAGCCTCAGTTATCGGTCCTACGATCAACTCCTGCCATTGCCTTGCGATGTCTACGGTGTGTCTCAGCTCCTTGTTATCATGAACTGCATGTGCTAGCTTTCGCCGCATGATGGGATCGCAATCTGCCAAGTCCTGTGCGATCGTGATGAATATTTTCTCCTGGCGGCGGTCTGCCATGCGTGTGCGATCGAAGCAAAAGCAGGCTCCCAGACCTCCAAGCTCATTAGACCAGTGTGCTACTGTATGGGCAATGGCCGATTTGCCTTTCCCTGCCGTGCCAGACAACCATAAGATTCGTGGCGCATCATCTTCAGTACTGCAGACCCAGGTTTGGATCTCGGACAGGATGCCTTCCCGAGTTCCTGGGAGACAGAGTTTAGATGTGTTCAATCCTGCACCAGCTGCATATTCCATGTCACTGAAGTCCAGATCCTCGGCTATCACAATTTGTGAAAAAGGTCTGAGAACAAGATCAAGTTAGACCTTACCTGTACGATGGAGGATAATCAGGCCGTCACGAGCCACCTGATCGCGGAGTTGCTGCATGAGACGGTCGAGAACCTCGCTGTACTTTTGAATCGTAGTGTCTGTTTCTTTAAACACATTCTTTCCAAATCTTTTCCCTGCACGAAGAGATTACATTGAGTCTCAGGCTACTACGCGGCGAAATCAACTCACAGGCACTCGTAATCGCTGAATAGTGGGTGATGAAATCGGCACACTCCTGCGATTGTCGAGCTATCTTGCCGTATATCGCTAGCATAGATGGGATCTTACGCAATGTCTCGTCTTCTGTTATGAAATCAAAGACGCCTGAAACCTTCGAGAGCAGACGCTCAACAGCAACATCACGATCTGCCTGATGGAGAATCATCTATCCTCAATACCAGATTAACCTGAAAGCCTGAGTGAATGTGAACAAGCTCACTTGCGATGCGCTAGTGAAAATATTCACGGCCACCTTTGCACGTGGATCGATCTATGCAGCAGGGTCAGTCAAATACAAAATAGGGACGAACAGCCGTACATCTGCAATCCATGTAGCAGCTGTGTTGAACGCTTTCAGTGCTTTAACAAAGCGGGTGAATGCGTCTGTCGGATGTGGAACAGAGTCTGTGTTGTTCGTTGCTGAAGCAGTATTATGGGCAATCCCTGACAGGCCTGCGAAATCTTTTTTTGCTTTCGCAAGCTTTTATTCACAACCTCGGCATCAGGCGGGTGACTGGTCTGATGATGGGCTTGAATACGTATCGAAAGGGAGATCATAAATCCAATTCAAACTTACCTTCGAATTAGAACTCTGGCCAGGATTCGGGTCGTGAGTGGGAGCGGAAGCGGAAGCAGTAAGTAGTGAAGGAGACTGCAACAACAGTTAGTGGTATCGCACGTAGGTTATGGCCTGATTGCAGGAATCGTACGTACCTGGAGTTCATTTCCACTGGAACTGGGGAGCAGTGCTGGGTTCAGCGACAGTTGAACGCTTTCCGTATGACGGTGCTTGAATGTCTTGCCGAATAACTTGCGAAGTAACCCACCCGAGTCTGAGGGTGCTCTCGGCGAAGCAATGCGAGAGGGAGGCTAAAACGATAGCATGGTATTGAATGTAAGTAGTTGAAGCAGTGGTAACATGAGGGCACTTTCATACCTCAGTTCCACTTGTCACTCTTGTGGCTCTCTCCTGTGGGAAATGAGGGCTTGATTGGCGTCGCTTCCATCCAGAGCGGCTTTGACCGGGACTGAGACCGTCTTCGTTCATCGAGTAAGTTAACTATTCTGAGTCTGATGGGCTGAGGTGGACCACCATCTGGGTGGGAAATGTAAAGCGAGATAAGCTTGCAAGCGCCTATTGTCGCGACATCCTGTGCGTTAGTATGTCTGTTGCATTAGTCCCGAATCTTTCAACGCTAATGGCCCGGGGATTAATGTTCGCCGTTTCTGAATGTTTGCACCGACGATCAAACGTATATAGATTGTAGTTCAACTAAGCGGTTATACTCGTCGTTGGTGCGTATAGGCTTGACTTGGAGTATTGCGGAATGATGGGCAGTGTGCAAAGAGCAACAAGATATCATTGACGATCGAAGATAATGCGAATGTGTATTAACTTTGTGACAGACTGAGACTCGCCTTGCCCATGTCTTCTGTTGGCAGTTCCACAAGTCGTTCACATTTGGAGCATGGTGTTGCACTGCCTTGATCGCGACCACGTTAGACAGCATTAAGGTTGTGCAGCGGTATGTTCATGCACGGAATCCGTAACCACTCTTCGTATAAAAGGCCATTTGGCACCCGCACTACAACCATTTATAACATTCACAACAGCCCTCGCCACCTTCATCCCAGTGTTCATTTCCAGCATACCCGACTTCTCCAGAGCCAACGTCGATGCCCCCAACACCCATGTCTTTTGGCACATTCAACACCCAGGCGTCTTCCTATGGCGCCCCGCTCTCACCAATGTTCGACCTCAGCACGACCAACTCTTCCTTATCTACCGTCACCACCTGCTGAGAAACTTACTGCTCACCCAGATGCAAGTGCTTCAGCAACTATGTAGGCAGAAAAGACACTACCCCTTGAGAATGTACATGTTAATGAAATCGCACGCATCGTCGAGGAGCGCACCTGCGGCGTACACTGCGTGGATGCTGCTCGGTTAGGTGGGTTTGTTCTTCAGTCGCAGCGAGCTGTATATTCCTAGCGTCCGTCTATACACATTATGTTCATTTCGCCCCCTCATTTTTTCATTGTTGTTGCACTCAACAAACTAACGTCTCTTCGCTCTCAGCCCACCCCCTCCGATTGCTTTCAACACACCACATCCTGCACGAAACAGCCCTGGATACCTTCGCAATTATGCGTGTCCCGAGCCTACTTGACAGTGGGAAGAGCGTTGTCGGCGTCATTTCAAAGTGAGATATCGTTCCTCTGCTCTTCACCTCTCTTCTCACGCTTCCCATCATAGCCCTGAGAAGGCACGACTGGTATAGCCGCTTTTGTCGGATTATGGTACGTTTCCTTCTGCATTCTACAGGTGTACATTTATAAACATGAGGATCCCAGCACCGACGAGTTCTTCAAGTCAGCTGCGTACCTCACCGAGGCGTTCATAGGTGCCCAACTCCTCTCAACTCCTGCAGTCACCCCCGGGAGAGTTCTGCTAGAGATCCTCCATGAAGCTATGACGCGCATTCTAAACGCTAACAATAAAGAGGACGATGCGCATACGCCTTTCCCCTTCTCTACGGGTAATGACGTGCATACATCCGCTCCTCTAACGGAACCGCAGCCTATGCTCATTAAATTGCGCGGACGGATCACTGAGAAGTCCGGAGTAGAGCTCGACACTCTCCCTGCATTTAACCTCGCATTCAATACACCTGTGCCTTTCTTTGAGTGGCTAGCAGATGGTGGGTTGGATTTACTTGGTGGAAGCGGTATCGGCGCAGGTCATTTACCTTGGGATGCAGATGATGGCGTACGCAGTCAATTTGGACATGTGATCAATAAGAGTATGCTGTCTACGCGCAGTGGTCGTGAAGTGCGCAAGTCTTTCCGTCTCGAGCGATTCTCGCAGGCTATGACTGGAACGAGCGGGTGGGAGGCACCTGGGGCTATCCTGAGCGGTATATTTCCATTTGTCTCTTTTTTTTTCGGAGCTGCGGTCCTGACGTTTATGACCCCAGGCTTTCATTGGCTTTCCCTCCGGCGAAGTTCGACGATAATGGATGTTAGTGGAGGTATCGGAAGCACGACGATGATACTTGGAAAGGCGTTTGGAGGTAGCAGTGGACGCTGCGAAAGCGTGAGCAGTGATGCAGATGAACACGGAGATGAAGATGAAGATACCGTGCAAAATGCCACCCTTACTACACCACTGGCTTGCAACGACGCGACCCCACACAAATCCCGGAGCGACCTCAAGTCCTTCGCCTCTCGAGACGAGCTCAGGTCACTCATTTTCCGCATCGATCTGAAGTCCAGGACTTCTCAGGCAAACCTCAAATCCGTGCGTTCTCGCGCCGATCTAAAGGTCCAGTCGTCTCGGAGTGAGCTCGGCGTTGTGTTGTCAACCGCCCGTTCTGGTGAGGATCAAGGCGTGCAGTTCCGTTTCGTTGTCCAGGACCGGTGGTGGTTGGACTTCGATTCGCCGCATGGCGTACTCAGTGTCCGGAGATGCTGGAGAGTAGGCAGGTCGTGTTTCAAGGTGAGCATTTCGTGCAAATACCATTGTGTATCTCGCTCACGATGCCCTCCACAGATAATGTCTCCTTCCTCCCACAGCCTGCGCTCCCATTGTCAAACCTTAATTTGCACCCTGCAGTCTACATACTCCACGTTGTCCTCCATGATTGGCCTGACGCCTGTGCCCGTCATGTGTTACTCAACTTGCGGCTTGCAAGCGGCCCAGCGACGACGTTTATTATTGCGGAACACGTTCTTCCATTAGTATACATTGACGAGGGTGTCCATACTGTGAAGGATAAGCATCAGATTGCCGAGAGCAAGAAGTGAACACTTGATTCTGTCCTAGCACGCGTGGAGAACGCAGGTAACACACTGGCGCCTGCACCGCTGCTTCCGAACCTGGGCAAAGCTAGTGCTAACCCATATTGGATGGATATATGGTACGCAACAGATAAACTGCTTTCTAATTGCGAGGAGATCATTGACTGGGGGTGACTTAGACAGCATCTTGATCTTTGCGGCATCGTAGCGAAGTCCTGGTAGGAAGCGCGTTTTCGTAGGTCCAAATGGTCATTCCTACCGTCGGGATCTCAAATTTAAAATAGTCGTGGTTTGTGGCCTTCACTTTCGTCTGTTAGGTGTCTGGTTCTTACAACACCCATTTTAGCTCTCGCGGGATGGTGTGTCTCAAACTGGGCTCTCTGGCTTTCATAGGGCGACTCTTGGAATTGTAGGGAAGAAACGCAAAGCCATGTTGGAGGTGTCACCTGAAGTGGCCTATATGATGGATACTGTCATCAGGACATTCATCTATGTCGAAACCCTCAAGATGTGCAAAGAACGTGGGTGCGAAATGGGCTGCAGCTTCGGGCTGCAGTGTCCCGTGATATAACCAGAAGGTCGTGGCAGGTCATGCACCGCGATTGCCTCATGAGAGTTCCCATGTATATGCAAGAGTTAATATTGTTCTCTATCGTACTCGTACTATACCAGTACACTATCTACTTTCGGACACGCAAGCGGCGAGACCAAGTCACAGTCAAGGCGAACTGCGTCCTCTTGCAGTACGTTGTTCCTGCCTTAGATGTCGCTGCCCGGCAGCGCAGGCACAGTTACTACCCATCGGTCAGGTCTTAATGTTATTGACCTTGAGAATAAAACCAAACAAGTGAGACAATGTGTTCAATGTATTGTACAGAGCAATTGAGATACGTACATGTCTAACGATATCCAGCGACGTAGCCCGTTCCCGACACATGCGCCATGAGGTGCCATGCGCGAAACGACTTAAATCAAGCTGCAATGCATTATTGGGTATCACCAACACGTTGCTTGCATATGTCACCGGATGGAAATGGGTTGGGATGCGGAGAAGAAGCTCTCCTTCAGGGCCTGTAACCCATCCTTCTTCATTCGGGCCATGACAACCTGGGGTTCTCGTGCTAGAATCTTGAAGGAAGGAGGTGGGGGCGGAGGAAAGAGAATGAATCGGATTGGATGAGAAACGTATTGCATGTGCTTCGAGGGGTTGGTTCTCATTCACTGGGAATGCTAGATTCCATACCCGAATCGTCGTGTCCTCCGAACCAGAAATAATGTACTGTCCATTGGGCGAGATTGCGACAGATAGAACTGCACCGGTGTGCCCTCGGAGAGGGGCACCCAATGCCTCCCCAGTTGCCATATTCCAGACCCGAATTGTCAGGTCATATGAACCAGACACTATACAATTTCCATCCGGTGAAATTGCAACAGACAGCACCATGCCAGTGTGTCCTCGGAGTGGGGCACCCGATGCCTCGCCAGTATCTGCATCCCATACCAAAACTGTCTTGTCAAATGAACCGGACACAATGTGTTTGCCGTCCTGCGAGATTGAGACACATGAAACAGCACCAGTGTGCCCTTCCAGTGCGGCACCTAATGCCTCACCGGTCTCCATATGCCAGAGCCGGACTGTGTTGTCATATGAACCTGACACAATGCGATTTCCATCCGGTGAAATTGCAACAGACATAACCAACTTAGTGTGTCCTCGGAGTGGGGCGCCTAATACCTTGCCAGTATCCGCATCCCATACCAAAAGTGTCTTGTCATCTGAACCAAACACAATGTGTTTGCCGTCCTGCGAGATTGAGACAAATGAAACAGCATCAGTGTGCCCTTCCAGTGGCGCGCTCAATGCCTTACCGGTCTCTGCATCCCAGAGCCGGACTGTATTATCGCCATGTGAACATGACACGATGCGATTTCCATCCGGTGATATTGCAACAGACCGAACTGAGTCAATTCGAATTGGGCCGCACAATGCCTTGCCAGTCTCTGCATCCCACACCTGGACTGTCTTGTCGTACGAACCAGAGACAATGCGTTTGTCATCTGTCGAGATAGCAACAGAAAAAACTGCATGAGTGTGTCCTAAGAGTGGGGAACCCAGCGCCTGTCCAGAATGAGAGCCTATATCCCATACCTGGATTGTTTTGTCGAATGAAGAGGATACTATGTGTTTTCCATCTGGCGTGATTGCAGCATAACAAACAGGTCCATATGCCCCTTGGAGTTGGAGTGGGACACCCAATGCCTGGCCGGTCTCCACATCCCACATCCGGATTGACAGGTCAGCTGAACCAGACACGATCTGTTTTCCATCCATGGAGATTGTGACAGATACAATAGCGTCAGTATGACATCGGAGTGGGGCATCCAGTGCCTGGCCGGTCTCTGCATCCCACACCCGGATCGTCATATCATTAGAACCTGACACAATGCGTTTTCCATCCATGGAGATTGTGACAGATCTAACAATGTCGGTGTGCCCCAAAAGTGGACCTCCCAACGGCTGAGCAGTCTCCATATCCCACAGCCGGATTGTATTGTCATAGGAACCTGACACAATGCGTTTTCCATCCGTGGAAATTGTTACACATGTGACAACGCCAGTGTGTCCTTGGAGTGGGGCACCCAATTGCTCCCCAGTCTCTACATCCCCCAGCGAGATTGTGTTGTCGTCTGAACCATACGCAATGCGATTTCCATCCGGTGAGATTGAGAGAGGTGAAGCGAGCGAAATATACGTTCGAAGGGGGCCACACAATGCCTCGCCAGTGTTCGCATTCCACACCCAGATCGTGTCCCAAGATATAAAAGCAATGTACATTCCATCCCGTGAGATTGCTATACGCCTAACATAGGAAATGGGCGCTTTGAGTGGGGTACCCAACGCTTGACCAGTCTCCATATCCCATTTCTGGATTCCATACTTTGATCCACCAATGATGCACTTTCCATCTGGCGAAATTGCAACCGCGCGAAACGAGGCAGGCCCGTGGAGTAACTGTTCCGTCAGAGGCCAGTTGATGACATGTCCAGCAGTGACCTGAGGTATGCGTGGAAACTTTGAAGCGAAGTTTCTAAATACACTCGACTGCGTTGGAGCAAATGGCAGAGCGGACAAGTACAAATGCGGAGTGCTGTGTGAAATGGTGGCTCCGAAGGCTCGAACGAAGCGCAGGGTATCCTTGGCAGCGTCACCGATACGCGTACACTCAGCATGACCCTATGACAGACAACCGCCTAAGAATGCAATGGTCATAAGAGAGAAGCTCGAGCCACATACCCTACACCATTCTATGATGGACAAGAGAGACCGTACAGAACTGTCAAGGGTCTTCAGTAAAGCCAGAGCTTCGATCCAGAAGAGGAGGCGCTCCATTCCGAAGAAAGCTTCAACTTCCTTAGCGAGCAACGGCTCGAAGGACGTAACTTGCAGGTGTTTTGCCCAGTACCTGCACGCATACGAAAGCTCAGTCGGAATGGATTTTTTCACTCGCTCCTCTAAGTGGGGGACGGCAGAATTTGGTAGATAGGAAGTATCCAAGGAGCAGATGTTGAAGCAAAGTTTCTGCTCCATGACTCGCAGCGATGCAAAGGCAAGGTCATTCCGTAGAAATGAGGAATCGACAAAGAACCTATCGCTCCGTAATCGGTCGGTAAGAAAGTCGTAGAAAGATGCATGGAGGGGACGTATAGGAGTCTGGGAATTCACGGTGCCCGTGATAAGCGAGCCTAGTGGTCCAAGGACACGATCCACTTCATAACAGTTGTGCTTGCCGAGAAAGTGGAGTCTCATGGCGGTCAACGCATCCATAGGAAGTGGTTCAAACGATGCGAGAATTTGCCCCATCACAGAGCGAAACACCGGAATAACTTCCTCGTACTCGTCGTCTGGCATGGTTTCCGCCAAGATGCGTCCATACATATCATCTAATAAACGTGTTCCTTTCACCGCTGTTCCATCAACCACAGTTTTGGCAACCACGGAATCGAAGCGGGTCATCGGACCCCGACCAACTTTGTTCTTACCTTGGATATACTCGCAGGCGAGACGAGCCCACTCAAACAGCCCGTCAGATTTGTCTGCAAGCATGCGAAAGTGCGAATCATCAAGGGTATTGTGCAGGTCTGCCAGCTTGATGGAGATGTACCGCTGGATGTCACGCTCCGTGGAGTCTTGTGAGATGTCATCCATAGAGACATGACGAACATAGGACGCAGTGCGCAGGGTGTCACCGATGTCTTCGAGTGGGCGGGAAGTGATCAAAATGCGGAAGTTCTTCGGCATCTCAGATAACTGCGAAGAAATGTTTCCAGAAAGGAGACCAAGGATCTCTTCGCGCGATTTTGCTTCGCCACTCTCGTCCAACGCATCAATGACAATGAGGACAGGTGCAGCAGCAACTGCGAAAGCCTGACTTATTGGTCCTACGATCAACTCCTGCCATTGCCTTGCGATGTCTGCGGTATGTCTCAGCTCCTTGTTATCATGAATTGCATGCGCCAGCTTTCGCCGCATAATGGGATCGCAATCTGCCAAGTCCTGTGCGATCGTGGTGAATATCTTCTCCTGGCGGCGGTCTGCTATGCGTGTACGGTCGAAGCAGAAGCAAGCTCCCAAACCTCCAAGCTCTTTGGACCAGTTTGCTATCGTATGGGCAATGGCCGATTTCCCTTTCCCTGCCGTGCCAGACAACCAGAAGATGCGTGGCACATCCTCTCCAGTGCTGCAGACCCAGGACTTGATGTCGGACAGGATGTCTTTCCGAGTGTCTGGGAGACAGATTTTAGATGTGTTCAATCCTGCGCCAGCTGCATATTCCATGCCATTGAAGTGTAGATCCTCGGCTATCTCATTTTGTCAAAAAGGATTAGTAAGTGTAAGTTAAGCCTTACCCGTACGATGGAGGATGATCACGCTGTCACGAGCCACCTGATCACGGAATTGCTGCATGAGATGGTCGAGAACCTTGCTGTAACTTTGAATCATAGTATCTGTTTCTGTAGAGACGTTCTTTCCGAGCCTTTCCCCTGCATGAAGAGATTATATTGAGTCTCTCGCTACTACGCGGCGAATTCAACTCACAGGCACTCTTAGTCGCTGAATAGTGGGTGATGAAATCGGCACACTCCTGCGACTGTCGGGCTATCTTTCCATATATTTCTAGCATAGATGGGACCCTGGCCAATGCCTCCTCTGTTGTCATGAAATCAAAGACTTCTAAAACCTTCGAAAGCAGACGGTCGACAGCAACATCGCGATTTGCCTGATCGAGCATCATCTATCCTCAATGTCAGATTAACCTGAAAGCTTGAGTGTATGTAAACAAGCTTACTTGCGACGCGCTAATGAAAATATTCAAGGCCACTTTTGCATATGGATGGATCTACGCAACAGGATCAGTCACGTACAAAATATGCACGAACACCCGTACATCTGCAATCCATCGGGCAGCAGTGTTGACCGCCCTCAGTGGTTGAAGAACCTGGGTGAATGTGTCTGTCGGATTGGGAACCAAATCTGTGTTGTCAGATGCCGAAGCACGATTATGGGCAATCCCTGATAGGCGGGCGAAATCTTCTTTTGCTTTCGCAAGCTTTTCATTCACAATCTTGGCATCAGGCAGTGGACTGGCCTGATTATGGGCTTAAATACATATCGAAAGAGAGATCGTCAATCCTATTCAAACTTACCATCGAGTTAGTAATCTGGTCAGGATTCGGGTCGGGAGCGGGAGCGGAATCAATAAGTAGTGAAGGAGGCTGCAATAACAGTTACCAACGTGGTATTACAGTGGCTTACGGCCCGAAGCAGGAATCGTACTTACCTGGTGTTCATTTCCACTGGAACTGGAGAGCAGTGCTGGGTTCAGCGACGGTTGAATGCTTTCAGCGTAACGGCGCTTGAATGCCTTGTCCAAGAACTTGCGAAGTAACCCATTTGAGTCTGAGGTTGCTCTCGGCGATGCAATGCGAGAGGTCGGCTATAAGATATTGGATGTAAGTAGTTGAAACAGTGGTAACTTGAGGGCGCATACTATACCTCAGTTCCATTGGTCGTTCTCGTGGCTCTTTCCTGTGAAACATGAAGACTTGACTGATGTCGCTTCCATCGACAGCGCCTCCGAGCAGGACCGACACTGTCTTTGTGCATCGAGTAAGCTAACTATTCTGAGTCTGACGGGTTGAGGTGGACCACTATCTGAGTGGGAACAGCAAAGCGAAGCGCCTATTATGGCGACAAAACTGTGAGTTACCGGAAGTGAAGTTTGTTTGCAGGCGCCTATTATCGTGAACAACCTTCCGAGTAACGTTGGCCGGATTTGGATTCATATTCCCGAATCTGTCAACGTTAAAGGAGTTTTCGCCGATGGATCAAATGAATATGGACTGCAGTTGAGTCAACTAAGCAGTTACATTAATCGTTGGTGCGTCTAGATCATGTCGATCGAGTCTCGAATCATGTGAGTCACAACGACCAAAGAAGTCATCAACCAAGTTGGACATGTGATACGCTGTCTACACGTAGTACGCAAGTCTTTCCATCTCGAGCGCTTCTCGCAGGCGATGACTGGAACGAGCGGATAGGAGGTATCTGGGGCT
Organism: Rhizopogon roseolus; assembly: GCA_930272055.1. Classification (NCBI taxonomy): domain Eukaryota; kingdom Fungi; phylum Basidiomycota; class Agaricomycetes; order Boletales; family Rhizopogonaceae; genus Rhizopogon; species Rhizopogon roseolus. The sequence goes on along the minus strand of CAKNEV010000285.1, from coordinate 21,238 downwards.
ATCCTGAGCGGTGTGTTTCCTGAGATTCCTCTGTGGTCTTGACGTTTATGACCCCAGGCTTTGATTGACTTTCCCTCCCGAGAGGTTCCACGATAGTGGATGTTGTACCGGAAGCACGACGATGATTCTCGCAAAGGCGTTTAGTGGTAGCAGTGGACGCCACGAAAGCGTGAACAGCGACGCAGATGCACATGGAGATGAAAACGAAGATACCGTGGAAAATGCTGCCTTTATTACACCACTGACCCGCAACGACGTGATCCCACACAAATCCCCGAGTCCTTCGCCTCTCGAGACGAGTTCAAGTATCTATTTTCGGCGTCGATCTGAAGTCAAGGGTTTCTCCGGCCACACCTCAAATCCGTTCATTCTCGCGCCGAGTCGTCTCAGAGTAAGCTTGGCGTTATGCTGTCAACCGCCCATTCTGGTGAGGATCAAGGCATGCTGTTCCGTTTCGTTGTCCAGGACCGTCCGGTAGTGGTTTGGACTTGCCGTATGGTGTCTCAGCGTTCAGAGATACAGTAGGCAGGTGGTATTTCAAGGTGAGCTTTTCCTGCACATATTATTATGTCTCTCGATGCCCTCGCCAGATCATGACTTCCTCATCCCACAGCCTGCGCTCCCATGGTCGAACCTCAATCTGCACCCTGCAGTCTACATACTCCGCGTTGTCCTCTATGATTGGCCTGATGCCCGTGCACTTCATGTGTTACAAGCGGCCCAAAGACGAGGCTTATTACTGTGGCACACGTTTTTCCTTTAGCATGCGTTGATGAGGGTGTATGAAGGACAAGTATCCGGCCGCCGAGGGTAAGAAGTGGAAACTCGAGGTTGTCCTACCACACTGACGCCTGCGCTGCTGCTTCCGAACCTGGGGAAAGCTAGTGCCAACCGGATGGATATCATGGTACGCAAAATATTAACTGCTTTCTACTTGCGAGATCATTAACTGGATGGATTTCACTTTCAATGGCAAAGAACCCATGCTACGTGAGCTATGTGCGCTAGCTCTCTCGTCTAGCTGGCGCATCGTGCGCGTCACGCGCTCAAAAGTCCCCATTTCGAGCATTTTGTTTGTGAGCCTATGGACATACACGAAGACGCTGTCACCATACTTCCCGAGTGGCCACCTATGTCAGAACCTGCAACCGATTGCCCATTTATATATACTGAGTCCTCAGAGGACAAGTCGCACGACGACCTGAGGAATGCTACAGTGGCATAGACAGGCAATTTCCCTTCGCCATTAGCTGCAAGGCCGGCCATTCTGTCACATCTACCTTCTTCTCTACTCGAGGGCTCATCAATGCCGTGGAACGTCGATGTTTGGATCTCGAGTATCCCTTTCACGTCTTGACGAGTTACCAACCACAAAATCCAAGTCATACACTCTTGGCAGGCGATGGCTCAAAGCGCGAGGCCTTAGAGTTCGCAGCATCATTGAATAGCCGAAACGCCGTGAGGATGGCGCTCGAAAAGTCGATGACAATGATGAGCGGGATGGTGTGTTCCCAAAACAATCTCCCCTGTGGTGGAACAGGGCACCACTTGCTAATTCCTGTAGCAGAGGAGCGAGTTGGTGAAGTATCTGCACGTCGCCTTCGCAGCGGTACAATAACGCTAGAAATTCCTCCACCACTGCAGAGCCCGCGGCAATTTCATTTCCTAACGCATCGCATGACGCCGAGCATGCAGTCTAATTTTCCGGGTGATGGACATTCGAGCACCCCACAGTCAAGGAAGCCGAGCGTAGCGAGTCTCACGCGCTATCTTAACTTCTCACCCTTCTCGCGGAGACCGACGTCGTGAGCACGAGCTCGCTATCAGCGACATTTGATACCGTAATTGTCCAAGCTGCAGACTGGAGAGACACCGCCCTTGTCTACGGCACAGAACGTTGTGCCGAATAATGGACCCTTTGGCACGCTTCTGCTTTTGCTCAAGTCAGGTTTCCTAAGCAATGGGAATGGGACTAGTTAGTCGGACGGCCTTGTGTCAGGTAAGCCACTTGAATTTGTCGAGCGCAGCGGCTTCTGCTCCGATGTATGAATCATGGAACCCACGAGTCTAAAAGCAAAACGTCAGCTGTGTACGCCAAACCTTCTTAGAAGGCTTAACATGTCTGCGCTCCGGCGGAAGCGCAGGAAGGATGGTTAGACCAGCGAAGGAGAAAACCAATCGGTCTGATATGAGCGATCAATTCCAGGTTATATAGAAGGTGAAATGAAGTGGCACACATTTACTTCTTCGAAATTCCGGTTTAGTGGAACTGAGGTAGCGACAAAGGATTTCATTCCAGGAAGAGGTTTCACTGGGCGGTAAGCAGCATCTTGATTTTTAAGGTGTTCTTGTAGGAAGTGCATTTCGTAGGACCAAATGGTCATTCCTACCGTTGGAAACTCGAATTTAAAGTAGTCGTGGTTTGTGGTTTCATTTATGTCGAAACACTCAGGATGTGCAAAGAACGGGCTGCGAAACGAGTTGCACCTTCGCGCGACGGTGGCCCGTGATATCACCGGAAAGTCGCGGCAAGTCATGTATCGCGATGGCGTCACGAAATCATGTACCAGTTCCAATGTATATGCAAGTGCTGGTGTTGTTCCCTATCATACTATACTAGTGTACTATTTACTATCTGATGGTTCGCTGCTCGGCGGTGCAGGCACGGGTATTATCCATCAGTGAGGTCTTGAAATTATTGACCTTGAGAATAAAACCAAACAAGCGAGACAATGTGTTCAATGTATTGTATAGAGCAGTTGAGATACGTACATGTCTAACGATATAAAGACGACGTAGCCCGTTTCCGACACATGTGCCATGACGCGCCATGCGCGAAACGACTTAAATCAAGCTGCAATGCGTTATTGGGTATCACCAACACGTTGCTTGCATACGCCACCGGATGGAAATGGGTTGGGATGCGGAGAAGAAGCTCCCCTTTAGGGCCTGTAATCCATCCTTCTTCATTCGGGGCATGACAACCTGGGATGCGAGAATCTTGAAGGAAGGTTGTGGTGGCGGAGCAAAGAGAATGAGTCGGATTGGATGAGAAACGTATTGCAGGTGCTTCGAGGGGTTGGTTCTCATCCACCGGGAATTCTAGATTCCATACCCGAATCGTCGTGTCTGACGAACCAGAAATAATGTACTGTCCATTGGGTGAGATTGCGAGAGATAGAATTGCACCGGTGTGCCCTCGGAGAGGGGCACACAATGCCTCCCCAGTTTCCATATTCCAGACCCGAATTGTCAGGTCATGTGAACCAGACACTATACAATTTCCATCCGGTGAAATTGCAACAGACAGCACCATGCCAGTGTGTCCTCGGAGTGGGGCACCCAATGCCTCGCCAGTATCCGCATCCCATACCAAAACTGTCTTGTCATATGAACCGGATACAATGTGTTTGCCGTCCTGCGAGATTGAGACACATGAAACAGCACCACTGTGCCTTTCCAGTGCGGCACCCAATGCCTCACCAGTCTCCGCATCCCAGAGCCGGACTGTGTTGTCATATGAACCTGACACAATGCGATTTCCATCCGGTGAAATTGCAACAGACAAAACGCTGTTAGTGTGTCCTCGCAGTGGGGCACCCGATACCTTGCCAGTACCTGCATCCCATAGCAAAATTGTCTTGTCATGTGAACCAGACACAATGTGTTTGCCGTCCTGCGAGATTGAGACACATGAAACAGCACCAGTGTGCCCTTCCAGTGGGGTACCTAATGTCTCACCGGTCTTCGCATCCCAGAGCCGGACTCTATTGTCATATGAACCTGACACAATGCGATTTCCATCCGGTGAAATTGCAACAGATGAAACTGCGTTCCTATGCCCTTTGAGTGGGCCACATAATGCCTTGCCAGTCTCCGCATCCCACACCCGAACTGTCTTGTCGAATGAACCAGATACAATGCGTTTGCCATCTGTTGAGATAGCGACAGAACCAACCCGGCTAGTGTGTCCTAAGAGTGGGGCACCCAGCCCCTGTCCAGAATCAGTCCCTGTATCCCACACCCGAATTGCCTTTTCGAATGAAGCGGACACAATGTGTTTTCCATCTGGCGCGATTGCAACACAATCGACAGGTGCATGTGCCCCTAGGAGTGGGACACCCAGTATCTGGCCGGTCTTCACATCCCACACTCTGATTGACAGGTCTCTTGAACCAGACACGATCTGTTTTCCATCCATGGAGATTGTTACAGATAGAACAGACTGAGTATGACCTCGGAGTGGGGCACCCAATGCCTGGCCGGTCTCTGCATCCCACACCCGGATCGTCATGTCATCAGAACCTGACACAATGCGTTTTCCATCCATGGAGATTGTGACAGATCTAACGGCGTCAGTGTGCCCCCGAAGTGAGACTCCCAGCGCCTGACCAGTCTCCATATCCCACAACCGGATTGTATTGTCAGAGGAACCTGACACAATGCGTTTTCCATCCATGGAGATTGTTACAGACAACACACGGTCAGTGTGTCCTCGGAGTGGGGCACCCAATGCCTTCCCAGTCTCTACCTCCCACAGCAGGATTGTGTTGTCGGCTAAACCAGACGCAATACGATTTCCATGTGGTGAGATCGAGACGAATGAAATATCCTTAGCATCCCTTCGAAAGGGGGCACATAATGCCTCGCCAGTGTCCGCATCCCACACCCAGATCGTGGACTCGTTTGAAGACGCAATGTGTTTTCCATCCCGTGAGATTGCGATACGCCAAACCGGGCTAGTAGTAGTTGGCGCTTGAAGTGGGGTACCCAATGCTTTACCAGTCTCCATATCCCACTTCTGGATTCCATCACTTGAACCACCGATAATGTACTTCCCATCTGTCGAAATTGCAACCGAGTGAAAAGGGGCATGCCCGTGGAGTAACTGTTCCGTCAGAGGCCAATTGATGACATGACCAGCAATGAACTTAGGTATGCGCGGAAATCTTGCAGCGAAGTTTCTAAATACACTCGACTGCATTGGTGCGAATGGAAGGGCGGACAAGTATAAGTGCGGAGTGCTGTGTAAAATGGTGGCTCCGAAGGCTCGAACGAAGCGAAGGGTATCCTTGGCAGTGTCACCAATATGCATATACTCGGCATGACCCTATAACAGATAACCCGCGTAAGAATGCAATGGTCATGAGAAAGAAGCTCGAGCCACATACCCTGCACCAGTCTATGATGGACAACAGAGAATGCACTGAACTGTCGAGGGCCTTCAGTAAAGCCATAGCTTCCATCCAAAAGAGGAGGCGCTCCACGCCGAAGAAAGCCTCGACTTCCTTAGTGAGCAGTGGCGCGAAGGAGGCAGCGTGCACGTGCTTTGCCCAGTATCGGCACGCGTAAGAAAGCTCAGTCGGAATGGATTTTTTCACGCGCTCTTTCAAATCAGGGATGGCAGAATTGGGTAGGTAAGAACTATCCAAGGAGCAAATGTTGAAGCGAAGTTTCTGCTCCATAACCCGCAGCGATGCAATGGCAAGGTCATTCTGTACCAATGAGGAATCGACAAAAAACTTGCCACTCCGTGATCGGTCGGTAAGAAAGTCGTAGAAAGATGCGTGGAGGGGAAGTATAGGAGCCTTGGAATCCGCAGTGACAGTGATAAGCGAGCGTAGTGGTCCAAGGACCCGATCTACTTCATAACGGTTTTTCTCGCATGGAAAGTGGCGTCTCATGGCGGCCAACGCAGCCATAGGAAGTGGTTCCAACGATGCGAGAATTTGCCCCATTACAGAGCGAAACAACGGAATCGCTTCCTCGTAGTTGTCGTCTGGCATGGTTTCTGTCAAGATGTTTCCATACATATCATCCAATAAACGTATTCCTTTTATCGCTGTTCCATCAACCACAGTATTGGCAACCACAGTATTGAAGCGGCTCATTGGACTCCGACCGATTTTGTTCGTTCCTTTGATATACTCGCAGGCGAGGCGAGCCCACTCAAACAGGCCGTCAGATTTTTCTGCAAGCATATGGAAGTGCTCATCATCAAGGGTATCGCAAAGGTTTGCCAGGTTGGCGGAGATGTAACATTGGATGTCACTCTCCGTGGAGACTGGTGAGATGTCATCCATAGAGACATGACGAATATATGACGCAGTGAGTAGGGTGTCACTGATGTCTTTGAGTGGGCGGGAAGTAATGAGGATACGGAAGTTTTTAGGCATCTCGGATAACTGCGAAGAAATATTAAGCTTTCCAGAAAGGAGACGAAGAATCTGTTGGCGGGATTTTGCTTCGCCACTCTCATCCAATGCATCAATGACAATCAAGACAGGTACAGCAACAACTGCGAAAGCCTGACTTATCGGTCCAACGACCAACTCCTGCCATTGCCTTGCGATGTCTACTGTGTGTCTCAGCTCCTTGTTATCATGAACTGCATGCGCCAACTTTCGCCGCATGATGGGATCGCAATCTGCCAGGTCACGTGCAATCGTGATGAATATTTTCTCCTGGCGGCGGTCCGCTATGCGTGTGCGGTCGAAGCAGAAGCAAGCTCCCAGACATCCAAGCTCATTAGACCAGTTTGCTATCGTATGGGCAATGGCCGATTTGCCTTTCCCTGCCGTGCCAGACAACCATAAGATGCGTGGAATATCCTCTTCAGTGCTGCAGACCCAGGACTTGATCTCGGACAGGATGTCTTCCCGAGTGCCTGGCAGGCAGAGTTTAGACGTGTCCAGTCCTGCACCAGCTGCATATTCCATGCCACTGAAGTCCAGATCTTCGGCTATCTCACTTTGTCAAAAAGGATTGGGAGCAAGTTTAAGTTAGGTCTTACCAGTACGATGGAGGATGATCACGCCGTCACGAGCCACCTGATCGCGGAATTGTTGCATTAGAAGGTCGAGAACCTCGCTGTAATTTTGAATCCTGGTATCTGTTTCTTTAAAGACATTCTTTCCAAGCCTTTTCCCTGCACAGAGAGATTATATTGAGTCTCAGGCTGCTACGCGGCGAATTCAACTCACAGGCACTCTTAATCGCTGAATAGTGGGTGATGAAATCGGCACACTCCTGCGACTGTCGAGCTATCTTTCCATATATCTCTAACATAGATGGGATCCTGGCCAATGCCTCCTTTGTTGTCATGAAATCAAAGACTTCCGAAACCTTCAAGAGCAGACGCTCAACAGCAACATCGCGATCTGCCTGATCGAGAATCATCTGTCCTCAAGGTCAGATTGACCTGAAAGCCTCGGAGTACGTAAACAAGCTCACTTGCGACGCGCTAATAAAAATATTCAATGCTAGCTTTGCATATGGATGGATCTATGCATGAGGGTCAGTCACGTACAAAACAGGGAAGAACACCCGTACATCTGCAATCCATGTGGCAATAGTGTTGAACGCTTGAAGTGATGGGAGAATCTGGGTGAATGTGTCTATCGGATTGGGAACAGAGCCTGTGTTGTCTATTGCTGAAGGAATATTCCGGGCAATCCTTGAGATGCCTGCGACATCTTCTTTTGCTTTCGCAAGCTTTTCATTCACAATCTTGGTATCAGGTAGTGGACTGGTCTGATTATGGGCTTAATACGTATCGAAAGAGAGATCATAAATTGTATTCAAACTTACCTTCGGATTAGAAACCTGGTCAGGATTCGGGTCATGAGCGGGAGCGGAAGTAATAAGCAGTGAAGTATGCTTGCAGCAATAACAGTTAGTAATATCGCACGCAGGTTACGGCCCGACTGCAGAAATCGTACGTACCTGGTGTTCATTTTCACTGGAGCTGGAGGGTAGTGCTGGGTTCAGCGGCGGTTGAATGCTTTCAGCGTGACGGGGCTTGGGTGCCTTGCCAGATAACTTGCGAAAGAACCCATTTGGGTCTGAGGGTGCTCTCAGCCATGCAATGCGAGAGGACGGCTAAAACGATACCATGATATTGATTGTAAGCAGTGGTCATTTGAGGGCACATTCTATACCTCAGTTCCATAGGTCACTATCATGGCCTCCTCCTGTGCGAAATGAAGACCTGACTGACGTCGATTCGGGTCGTGAGCTGGAGCGGAAGTGATAAGTGGTGAAGGAGGCTTGCAGCAATAACAGTTAGTGACATCGCACGCAGGTTACGGCCCGACTGCAGGAATCGTACGTACCTGGTGTTCATTTTCACTGGAACTGGAGAGCAGTGCTCGGTTCAGCGACGACTGAATGCTTTGAGCGTAACGGGGCTTGAATGCCTTGCCAAATAACTTGCGAAAGAACCCATTTGAGTCTGAGGGTGCTCTCGGCCATGCAATGCGAGAGGGCGGCTATAACGATACCATGGCATTGAATGTAAGTAGTTCAAGCAGTGGTCATTGAGGGCACATTCTATACCTCAGTTCCATTGGTCACTCTCGTGGTCCTCTCCTTTGGGAAATGAGAACCTGACTGACGTCGCTTCCATCCACAACGCCTCCGACCAGGACTGACACTGTCTTCGTTCATCGAGTAAGTTAGCTATTCTGAGTCTGACGGGTTGGGGTGGAGCGCCATCTGGGACCAGCAAAGCGAAGTAGAAGTACGTTCGCAGACGCCTATTATCGCGACAGCCCGTGAGTCCCGGCCAGACTTGCATCAATATTCTCAAATCTTTCAACGCTCATGAGATTGATGTTCGCCATTCCTGGACCTTTGCACCGATGATCAAGCAGTTACATACGTATACTAGTAGATTAGGCTTAGCCGCGAAAAAAGGGCAGCGCGCAAAATCATGTGACAGTTGCCAAAAAAAGCAAGCCACTTTGGACACGTGAGGAATAAGTAAGAGCGTCAAGTTGTCAACAGCGATGAACACGGAGATGAAGTTGAAGACACTGTGGAAAATGCCACCTTTACGAGACCACTGGCTTGCAACGACGTCCCACACAAATCCCTGACCGACCTCAAGTCCTTCGCCTCTCGAGACGAGCTCAAGTCACCCATTTCCCGCGTCGATCTAAAGTCCAGGGCTTCTCAGGCCAACCTCAAATCCATGCATTCTCACACCGAACTAAAGATCCAGTCGTCTCGGAGTGAACTCGGCGTTATGCTGTCAACCGCCTGTTCTAGTAGGATCAAGGAGCTCCGTTTCGTTGTCCAAGACCGTCTGGTAGTGGTTGGACTTGGACTCGCCGCATGGCGTGCTCAGGTCCAGAGATGCTGGAGAATATGCAGATCGTGTTTCAAGGTGAGCGTTTCGTGCATGCGCAAATACCATTACGTATTTCGCTCATGATGCCCTTGACAGATTATGGCTTCTTCCTCCCACAGCCTGCGCTCCCATTTTCAATCCTCAATCTGCGCCCTGCAGTCCACATACTCCGCATTGTCCCCCATGATAGGCCTAATGCCCGTGCACGTCATGTGTTACTGAACTTGCGGCTTGCAAGCGGCCCTAAGACGAGGCTTATTATTGCGCAACACGTTCTTCCATTAGCATGCGTTGACGAGGGTTTCCATAGTATAAAGGACAAGCATCTGGTCGTCGAGGGCGAGAAGTGGACACTCAATTCTGTCCTAGCACACTGGTGCCTTCGCCGCTGCTTTCGAACCTGAGGAAAGCTAGCGCGATCCCATATTGGATGGATATCATGGTGCGCAAAAAATAAACTGCTTCCTAATTGCGAGGAGATCATTGACTGGGTGGCTTAGATGGATATCACTTTCAATGGCAAAGAACGCACGCTACGTGAGCTCTGTGCGTTGGCTCTATCGTCTGGCTGGCGCATCGTGCGCGTGAAATATTCAAGGCTCACATTTCGGGCATCTTGTCTACGAGCCTGTGGATATATCCGAGGACGCTTTCATTATGCTTCCCAAACGGCCATCTACGGCAGAAAGGGACGAACACACGTACGTCAGCGATCCATGTAGCAGCAGTGTTGAACGCCCCCAATGCTTTAAGAATTCGGGTGAATGAGTCTGCGTTGTCTGTTGCTGAAGCAGTACTATGGGCAATCCCTGAGAGGCCTGCGAAATCTTCTTTTGCTTTCGCAAGCGTTTCCTTCACGATCTTGACATCAGGCAGGGGACCGGTCTGATGATGGGCTTAAATACGTATCGAAAGAAAGATCATAAATCCTATTCGAACTTACCTTCGAGTTAGAAATCTGGTCAGGATTCGGGGCGTGAGCGGGAGCGGAAGCAGTAGAATGCTTTCATGATGACGGCGCTTGAATGCCTTGCGCAATAACTTGCGAAATAACCCATGTGAGTCTGAGGGTGCTCTCGGCGATGCAATACGAGAGGGCTGCTACAACGATAGCATGACATTGAATGTAAGTAGTTGAAGCAGTGGTAACTTGCGGGCAAAGTCTATACCTCAGTTTCATTGTTCACTCTCGTGGCCCTCTCCTTTGGGAAATGAGCCTTGAGGACCTGACTGACGTCGCCTCCATCCACAACGCCTCCGACCAGGACTGACACCGTTTTCGTTCATCGGGCAAGTTAACTATTCTGACTTTGACGGGTTGAGGTGGAGCACCATCTGGGTGGGAACAACAAAGTGAAGTAGAAGTTTGCAGACGCCTATTATCGTGACAGCCCGTGGGTCACTTTCAGCGCTAATGAGATTGATGGTCGCCGTTGATGATCAAATGTATATAGAGTGCAGTTCAACTAAGCAGTTATACTGGTCGTTGGTGCGTATAGATTAGGCTTAATCAGGAATTGAAGAGAACGAGCACTAGGCACAAAGAAACAACATGTGAACGGTTATAGCTGTTTGCATATGTAATGACAGTTGCCAAAAAACAATCAACTTGGATCTACGAGGTTCACGCAGTTGCTTAGTAGGGAAATGGCGAGCAGATAGTAACTGCTCGATACCAAGTCAAATAAGATCAAGGGAATATACCAGATGAGAATGCTAAGGGTGTTCGGGCGAAAGCACGCAGTGCTTCCCGGTCCCGCAGGGGTGATCTGCCCAACTTGCCAAGAGAGAAGGTGAGCTGCGAGGGCGGGAGGGCCGCCTCGCTGAGGATGGGCGTCTCGGGGTGTTGCGGGACCCAGATGGTCAAAGTGCGAGGCACTGAATCAATCCTTGATGAAATTGGGAGAGGAGGGTGGGTGAAATGAACGTCGAGCACGATTAAGAGAGTGATAGCGAACGATTGTCGCGGCACGAGAACAAGAGCGTAGATGCCGCAACTTCTGTTCGCTCGGAGACAATACTCTAATCCTTCGCTCGTGCCTCGCTACATAATAGAGTCGTGACATGTGACGTTTGACATAATTATTTGGGCCAGTCGGCCCAGTCCCGGGCCAGCTGCAATTCAGTCATCTATGGCGCATTAGCAAATGAATATCATCATGGGGCCAGTCGGGCCAGTCCCGGGCCAGCTGTAATTCAGTCATCTATGGCGCATTAGCAAATGTAAGTGGTTGACATATATAACTTGTTGAACTGGTCTCCCCAACGCATGGCAATGGTCCCAAGCATTTCTTCAAGGGAGATGCAAGACGCTCCAACATATTTATATTTTCGGGACGAAAATAAAATCCGGAGAATTCTTCAACGATCCGTGCGTATACTTTGTACTGTGCTGTGTCATTTGCTCATATGCTTCACTCAGAATGACCTGGTTTGATATTGTCTACCAGTCACTGCCAAATTCTTCTGATTCGTGGCCTCAGCACCCTTTTGTCGGGTTCAAAGTATGCTTCTATTTTCTAGGCTATCTGGCGACCAGCGACCGACAGCTCTCTCCCCTTTATGTATAAGCAATTTTCAATACCGCTATTTTGTCTCATTGTATTGGCTTGCAGGAGTTCCACCACGACCAAAAATCAGCAAACTCGGTGCATAATATTTTAGATATTGTGGGGTTGTTGATGCCCTCAGGGAGCCACAGGAAGGTTTGTGAAGTGTACGAAATGCGGGGTGTAGGTGACACTATTGTTTTCATCCTTTCAACGCTGAAATTTCCATATATACATAGAGTGATAATGGCAGTTTCATGCGAGAAGTGGACAGCAAGTACTGCGGGCCAAACGTATTAGGGTTTACCAATCTTATGTGGTGTGTAAGTGATGCTTCCAAATCCAGTGTTCGATGATTAATTTGCTTGTCCGTACTTAGCTCGACATGTTGGATGATTCCATTCGCTTCAACAGGGCACATTTCCCGGATGGATTCCCGCCTCCCGTTCCCGTTCCCATCTCCACCTCTGTCCCCCTTGCTGTATCCGGATCGTTTTTGCATCAACCCCCCCTTCCTGCCTCTCCTGCAGTCATCCAAACTGCACTACTCAAGAAGGACGTCAGATCTCCTTTAGCAACCTCGGGACATACGGAAGCCTCCACATCTTTAGCCTGTCCAACAGATACGTGGGCGAAATGCGAAGCTTGGTTGGAGGGGCAACGCAAATCTACTGGATTGGCTCTAAGGCACCAAGCCGAACAAACACCCGTCACCTCGAACGTTAGTACGATGATTATTACACCCAGCTGTTCTCACTTCTCTATGGCTTATCTTACAGGAAGAGATGCGCCGCGCCCAAGCTGAGATAGAGCTCTATACTATGGCCGTTGAAAATGCCCGTCAGTATTTCTCTGACAACACTGGTGAGTCCCCTCGTCATGTTTTCTTCAATTGCTGACGTCTTTCAGGCACATCACCACCTTCCGGTGGATTTATTCCACGACCTCAACCAGATGAATTGACTTGGTACGGCGTCCGTGACGATGTGACGGAGGACACGGATGATTTCAATTTGTAGTTATGGTCACGATAATTTCGTCTTCAAGTCCTCGTATTCACCGTTGCTAGTAGTTGTGTAAAATATATCAAGCAGTATATACTATAAATTCACTACGTATGGCATACTGTGAAGTGAGGCAAAAGCGAGACAGCTGAGGGGTAACATATTTCTCGCGGATGATCGCACAAAACCCTAACTTACCGGTTATGTTCCCACTTGACCTCTATAGCTTTCCTTGACTCTTTTCATTTATCATGCACACAAGAACGATTATATTTACACATGATCCCGAGAAGCGAGTGGCAACGCTATCTCGAGGTTCACGTGACGCCACTCTGTTACATCCATTCTTATATAATGATTATATCCGCCTGATGCTACGCTATTGAACCGTAATGCCATTACTCTGTAAGTAATCCGTAAGGCTTGTGCCTTTCTTCAGACGGCCCCACTGCCTTACACCACTTGCATCTAGTCTGACATTGCCCCTGGTAGTTTCACACTGCAAAACAACTGTTCATATTTGGAGTATCTTCCATTTCTTGAAGACCGGATGGCTATGAGGTTCTGTATAAAACACCGACACATGAGCGTGCTCAGGATGCGTGTAAGTTATAGCCACCCATGATTACGTTCACTCTCTCCTCTAACTATGTTCGCAACACTGTCATCACCGACGAGCAAGGACAGATTGTTTACAAGACAGATACACCAATTTAGATTTGGCGCTCGCACAACGACCATTTACAAAATCAAGCCAAACGCTGACCAGTCTGATATGAGCGATCAATTCGAGGTTATGGGTGAGATCAAGTGACACACATTTACCTCCTCGAAATTCCGGTTTGGTGGAACTGAAGTAGCGACAAAGGAGTTCATTCCAAGTAGAGGTTTTACTAGGCGGTAAGCAGCATCTTGATTTTGAGGTGTCATAGCGAACTTCTGTAGGAAACATGTTTTCGTAGGTCCGAATGGTCATTCCTACCGTTGGGATCTCAAATTTAAAGTAGTCGTGGTTTGTGGTCTTCACTTTCGTCTGTTGACGTGTATGGTTCTTACGACGCCCATTTTAGCTCTCGCGAGATGACGTGTCTCGAACTGAACTCGCTCGCTCTCATAGGGCGACTTCTGGAATTATAGGGAAGAAACGCAAAGCCATGTTGGAGGTATCACCTGAAGTGGCTCATATGATGGATACTGTCATCATGACATTCATCTATGTCGAAAGACTCAGGATGGAGAAAGAATGGGCTGCGAAACGAGCTATAGCTTCGTGCGGCACTATCCCGTGATATGACCAGAAGGTCGTGGCAGGTCATGTATCGCGATTGCCTCACGAGATCATGTACCAGTTCCAATGTATATGTAAGACCTAATATTGTTTTCTATCGTACTTGTAATAAGGCTACCAGTGCACTATCCACTGTCTAATGGTTCGAACACACACAAGCGGCAAGACCGAGTCGCATTCTCTCTGAGAAAACTGCGTCCTTTTTCAGTAAGTTGTTGTTTCTGGCTTAGATATCACTGCTTGGCTGCACAGGCATGGGTATTATCCATCGGCGAAGTCTTAACGTTATTGTCCTTGAGAATCAAACCAAACAAGCGAGATAATTTATTATACAGAGTGATTGAGATATGTACATGTCTAAGGATATAAAGACGACGTAACCAGTTCCGGACACATGTGCCATGAGGTGCCATGGGCGGAGCAACTTAAATCAAGCTGCAATGCATTATTGGGTATCACCAACACGTTGCTTGCATATGTCACCGGATGGAAATGGGTTTGGATGCGAAAAAGAAGTTGCCCCTCAACTGTAACCCATTCTTCTTCATTCGGGGCATGACAACTTGGGGTGCGAGAATCTTGAAGGAATGAGGTGGTGGCGGAGCAAAGAGAATGAGTCTGATTGGATGAGATTATTGCTTCTCATTCACCGGGAATTCTAGATTCCACACCCGAATCATCGTCTCACACGAATCAAAAACGATGTACTGTCCATTCGGCGAGATTACGACAGATAGAATCCTATGAGTGTGCCCCCAGAGAGGGGCACCCAATGCCTCCCCAGTCTCCATTCCAACAGAACGAACTCGGCTAGTGTGTCCTAAGAGTGAGGCAGCGAGCACCTGTCCAGAATCAGTCCCTGTATCCCATACCCGGATTGTCTTGTGGAATGAAGTGGACGCTGTATGTTTTCCATCTGGCGCGAATGCAACACACCCGACAGGTGGATGTACCCTCGGCGTGGGACTCCCTGGCTGGTCTCCACATCCTACACCTGGATTAACAGGTCATCTGAACCAGACATTGCCAGTCTATCCCGAAAAGAGGCACGACTGTAGGGTTAGAGTTAAGACTTCGCGACAGTGGCTGTGCAGCGCACGGCGTTCTCTTGTCTCCTCATCGCGCAGTGTTTGCGCCATGCTCCAGCAGGCTCGAGCCTGCCATCTTCAGCTTTTCTTTTCCCCGCCCTCCGCTCCCTTATCCTTCGCCCTCTCTCGGATTCCAGAGAAGGCTGCGGAATGGGCAGTGCGGAAAGAGAAATAACATGTCACAGCGTGCTTGGATGACAATCAAGTTTGGAATCATATTATGTAATATGCATTCGCATTATTGGTTTATAACTTATACTCATCAATGCATCATACTCGTAACTCCACCGCCTTACACCACTTTGCCACCTTGGATGGCATCATGCCTTCTGTTGGCAGTTCCACAGCGGTCGCTAGCAATTAGAGAATGGTGTTGCACTGCCTTGATCGCGACCAGCTTAGACAGCATTAAGGTTGCGCAGCGGCGTGTGACGCATGGAATCCGTAGCCACTCGCCCAGTCAATCAACACTCCATATAAAAGGCCAGATATGAGCCTGCTTCGTGTTAAGAGCTTCAGCTGGTACAGACACCCATGATTAAGTTCTATCTCTCCTCCGAATACATTCGCAACACTGTCATCACCGACGAGCGGGGACGGATTGTTTACAAGACAGAGACTCCATTTAGAGTTGGCACCCGCACTACAACCATTTACAAAATCAAGCCAAATGCTAGTCGCCTTGATGTGCGCGACCAATTCGAGGTAGTCGGGGAAATCGAGTGGCACACGTTTGCTTCCTCCAAGTTCCGCTTTGGTGGATCTGAAGTAGCGACAAAGATTTTCATTCCAAATGAAGGTTTTACTAGGCGGTAAGTGGTGTCTTTCTAAAGATGTTGGCGCGTCGTAAGTAAGATTTCGTAGGAAGCGCATTTTCATAGGTCCAGATGGTCGTTCCTATCGTTGGGACCTCAAATCCAACATAGTGGTGGTTAGTAGCCTTCACTTCGTCTGTTTACGAAGTGTATCTTTCTTACGATATATATGGATTTAGCTCTCGCGGAATGTTCGGTCTCGGTCTGAGGTCGCTCGTTCTCATAGGGCGACTCTTGGAATCATAGGGAAGAAACGGAAAGCTACGTTAGAAGTATCACCTGAAGTGGCTCATATGATGGACACCATCATTATGACGTTCATCTATGTCGAAAAACTCAGGATGGACAATGCCGCAACAGGTTGAAGGGCGGGCGGTGAATCCTGAGTCTCGTGGCAGTTAGTAATGTGCCTGCAAGACCTAATAAGTATTGTTCTCTATCGTGCTTGTAGTAATTCAGTTTACTCTCTACCGGATGGATAATGACAATCTTAGTAGTCTATGGTTGAGTCGATGCTATCTTATGTGCGCCTTTTCGCAGAATTTGTGTAGAAAGCAATGATCAGAGAGCTCCAATATCTCATTGTAACTCCAACGTGCCTGATTTTGAATCCTGAAAAGGGCTGACATTTCATATTGGGTTACGTGTGCTTCCAACAGCTCTATATATTTCTCTACATAATTGATAAAGTTCTTCAAAGCTTCATCCTTGAACCTTCGAAGAATGCATGGATGTGTGAAATGCATATGAGATGGTGAGTTATGTCACTGCTATTTCTTGCAGCCATAATCAAATGTTGTTCCACAACGACAAAGCATATGGTTGCAGCCAGCGACCTTCTCTATCAAATGGGAACATCCTGGGCATCTTGCCCAGCCTGATGCTTGAGCGATATCGAGTACTTGCTGTGTCGCTGCGTCGATGACGCAGTTATGTTTTCCGACACCTTCGTACTTCGTGCGGCATTTTCCACACGTCCGGGTGGAACAGCTTGGGGCTGTGCAGTCGTACACCTTTCGTGACGACTTTTGGTGTAGCGCACCAAGAAAACGATTGCAGGATCGTGATGAGCAATATACTCTGTGCACCGTTTTCTTTTCCCGGCCCTTAAGCCGGAAATCTGCAATTAGAGCTTGACTGACGTAGCGTCGTACTTTTGTGAAGGGAATGTTTCTGTGGCAGCATCGCGGTGGATACAGAGAGTCGTCACGAACTGACGATTGGAAGAGGTGGGTGATGCAAGCAAGGTCGAAGAAGTGCCCACATGGAACTGGGATTGGAATTCCATCGATAGGATCAGTGCAGATGATACAAATTGGTCTAGCACCTGTCAGTTACAGTTACTATACTCGTTCGTCTCAAGTGGACTCACGGTTCCCCCGGGGCCACATCGGTCTTCTTGATCGACTGTCTTGGCATGTTATTTCAAGCGATGGAACGTACTTGGGTTCACAGAGGATGCTTAACCAGCTCTCCTCTTCGTATACGCAGCTGAAAAGGATCGATAGTACTGGAAGAGAAGGAGGAACAAGAAGGAAAGCTAAGCGTTCATGCCTCGTTGCCTCCGCATGGACATAAATGATCGTGAAACGAAATGAAGATAAGGATCAAAGCTCCTGAGCGCTCAATAGGAGTTCGAAAACATGCTGCAGTGTTGGATATCTTGGATACAGGAGTATAATCTGCTAGTTGAAATAAAGGGTTGCGCTCGATCATACATGCGTGGCAAGACCTGCGTTCTCGAAAAGTTTTGGTTGGTAGCGGTCATAGGAGTCAAAAACCTTGCAACGTGCGGTGAGACCCCAGACCTCGGCTAGCAGACCCCTGCCACTTCACTCTAATACCCTATGATGCAATGCGTCAGTTCACTCGATAAGCGAAGACCGAGCTTCAAGTATCCGTATCCTTTTCCTTTTCGCAAGTGCACCCGCAGTGAAGATATCTCCGGTGTCAGTAGACCTGATGAGATTAAAATGGCTGCGTCACTCATGAGATGGCATAATAGTGGGTAGTACGTTAAGCGTTGGTTCTGTGACGTCGTCATGTTGCGTGCTCGGTTCCGAGACCCAAAATAACCGGAATAAAGTCGCCACCTGGGAATTACGACAAACACTTGATACTTGTAAAATAGTGGAATTAACCACTAGAAACATGTCTAGAATCTCGATTAAGGACGTGAGAGGCGAAGTTGAATACTCTCACCTGATTACAAACGGAAGAAAAAATTGAGTATAGAGTGGTCCATTGAGCCTGAAACTCGATTACAACGAATCGCGAATGGTATGCACCACCTCAGCTTTGTACGTCGCACGGGTCATGACCATTTGCCTCAGCGATACCAAAAGGTGAGTTGGGCGATGTCTTCACGCTCTAGAGTGGTTTAGCACTTTATCGACAGATTCGACACGGGCTAAACAAACCATCCGAGTGGGGTGGAGAAGACCGCTTCAGACGAAGTCATATAGATCATGGTGCAAACATTGATCAGTTGATGGGCGATGATGGGTTATAGATAATACCACAACTGGCCCACCCAAATGCCTGCTGTGGCTCTCATCTCTTGGCGTGATATCGTCATAAGGGATGAATACGGCCCTCTCTCAGCCAGCCCCCCCGCAGATGGAAGTACAAAACGACTTGTTGTCGGAAAAAAGGATCCAAGGCGGTATCGGGGAATTTGAGAAAGGTATGTGATGGGAAGAAGACATGAATGCGCGCTATAAACGCGAGTCTAAGGTCAAAGCCTACCCGTGGATCAATTATCAATCACAAGAAAGGGTTAGGAACCATGGGAAAAGGGAGAGGGCCTGCTGCAGGATGTGGAATTCTAGGGCCACTAGAAGAACATCGACGTGGGGGTCGTGATTCGTGATTCGTGAACCACACTTCAGTTTGGATTCGATGTCTCCTGTTCGACGAAATCATGCTTCCCTGGGTGCATAGGAGACTAACAGAATGAGCGGGTATGGTGTCAAGGCGACGCTGGGCCGCCAGCAGCAGTCCTTGGGCTTCCGCGTATCCGCTCAACACCCCTATGGGACCGTCATCCTACAGAGTATCCTATGAGCCTTCTAAGGGGTTTCACTGGTGGAATGAAGTAGAGGGATTCGATGCGGCGAGGAAGGAAGCTGACTTCCGGGCCTAATGGGTTAAGTGGCGTGGTTTTCGGTGAGGCTTGTGATCCTGGTATAGTTCGCGGCGGTGAGCAGTTTACGAACTTTGAGTTGAAGCCTTTCGTGATGCGTGCTTCGCTTGGAGCTTTGCGATGCTATGGCGTTTCC
Source organism: Rhizopogon roseolus (assembly GCA_930272055.1). Classification (NCBI taxonomy): domain Eukaryota; kingdom Fungi; phylum Basidiomycota; class Agaricomycetes; order Boletales; family Rhizopogonaceae; genus Rhizopogon; species Rhizopogon roseolus. The sequence goes on along the minus strand of CAKNEV010000285.1, from coordinate 2,080 downwards.
CATCAGCGGTTGATGATGCTAGGATGACTACGTCCAGAGCGGTGACAAATCCAGACCAATATCCTCAGCACTCCCTATGTGGAATGCCTGACAGTCGGCAAGCTCACGAAGGAAAGCCCACGATGACCGGTGGGAAGTTATCAACTTGATCAAGATTCATACCTTATACAAGGCTAGATGGGCAGCGTGGTGACTTGTGGTACTCGTCAAATTCAAAAATTGGATTTCAAGCATAGTGGTTTGATTTGTGCAAAAGTAATACGTAAAGCAGGTCGGAAGTAGTTACACCTTGCCCGGGCCGGGGTTTGGAAATTTTGTATTTCTGGTTGATTTGCGCAACTTCATAAATAATTGGATAACGACGCGGTATGTGCTCCCAGCGATGCTCTAAAACGCCTTGCGTACCATAAAGATAAATGTCAGAGAAAATGTATTTTAGAATCTCTGGAATGAGGAAGCAGCAGTGCCGTGCATCCCTCCCAGGACCCAGAGTACGCTGAATCTGTTGCGACTGTAAAGTCCGTCATTTGAGTACTAAGGATTGATATTCGAACCAAGTTGGATTATTTCGGCCAGCATATGCTATCTAACCTGACAGAAGTATCGCACGAGGTTCTCTGGCTGCGCTCTCTCGCATCTGCCGGTCCTTCATAGTGGATGTATCGTTAGATGTGCTATGGGCTGAGCTGAAGAACCTAAAGCCGCTTCTCCACAGGTTTGTGGAGTATAACTGAGCATTGGGAGTTTGTATGTTCGCTTTCTTGAGTGCATTCTAACTCGTCATTCCCGACCCCTTTCATTTGCCACTGTCAGGTCATGCGACAACCTGCGACCACAACAGATTGGTCGATCTTCGAGCAACATGCATCTCGGAGTACGGGTTCTCGGCGGTAAGGTTCTGGATCTTTCATATTCAAAGTTCATCCATGCCATCGTGGACTTTTCTTCAAAGTCATTGTTGGTGCACAATCTTCATGTATGTGTTAGATACCGGGTCTTAACCTCGCCTATCTCCATCTGTCATCCGAGAAAGGAGAATTTTGGATAAATACCCTCAATTTCATATCACGTTGCGCAGGCTAACGATCCATGCCTCTACTTTATCCCTGAACGAAAGTGTGCTCGAAGGGTGAGATATTAAATGCATAATGCTGTAACTTAGTTCCGATATTCTTGTACCTGCGTCTGCCATCGAACATGTCTTGCGCAAGCTGTCAAGCTGAAGAGACATGCACCTTGCGATGACTTGGAGGATATCTGATTGATCTCACTAAAGAGTGATGACGACTTCAACTATTACCTCGGGAGGTTTACTCTTCTCATGCGCCTCTCTGGTTTGAAGGCGATTAATCTTTCGACATTTGTGTATCGTGGCTTGATGACGACACACTTGGTTCCATCGTCACTGTCTCAGAGACCTTGTTCTTGGAACCAGAGGACTGCTTTTCAGGTCCTTGTGACCGTACTCACCCATCTTGCCTCAATCTCGGGCTCTTCGTATTGATATCTGACGCTACAAAGTTAATCCGGCCTACGGCTCAGAAGCCAGGAGGTGTAGTTTGCAACATAAATATTACCATACTCCATGCTAGGTTCTCTCCGATAGAGCCATCACTGCAAGTAGCAGTCACGCTTTCGGCGATCATGCCGTGCTTGGGAAAGATCGGGATTGAGTTCAGGTTGCATGCAGATCTGGACCGAGATGAGCGAGTGGCCAAGCGGGGCGAGGCGTTGAAGTGCGTTGGTGTTTATACCTTGATCAGGAAACAAGTGAGTCTACGTGTTTAAAGTTGCAGAGTGGTGATTTAGAGCGCTGCTCACGATCAGTCGAATATCATTCGGCGAACATTCATGGCGAGCACGACGATCCCGACAGGTAACAAGGGGGAAAAGAGTGTCCCAGACTGGGCTCGATAATTACGAGTTCGATCGAGCCTTATACATGAGCAGGGTTGAAAATATCATATTCCCGAGATCGAGCAGCAGGTGAACACGAGTCACTCTTGTTGGCGATGCAACTCGCACTCGGACATGTTTTGTTTAGTCACGTGTTTCTTAGTTTATCTTTCTGATTATCGCT
>CAKNEV010000284.1:0-37238 GCA_930272055.1 Rhizopogon roseolus | reverse complement strand
TGCAATTGATCTCGATGAAGCGGGCGAACGTGACATTTACAAAATTGATCTCCTCGAAGGGATGATGATGGCTCGTGCTGCATGGCGAGATATCTCATTGACGACAATCAAGCATTGCTGGGATCATACCCAGATTCAGCCGTGAGTGTTTTTATTTTTTGTTTGTGTTATCATTCTCATTTAATCGCTATACAGAGACCCATCCACTCCAATGCAATTATCAAGTTCTTTGCCACATGCAAACACAGCTGCTTGGGGTGTTATTCGAGATTTCGCAACGACTGAAATGTCATTGCCAGAAGCAGAGGATCGAGTAAAGGAGATCCTCGGTACTCATTACATTGATGCTGACTGGAGACCTGCCTTCAAGGCAGTGATGGATGCAGAAGGGGATTCCGACAAGGCCACAAGTGAAGTTGAAGAGCTCGCCCAAGCTGCTCGCCGCCGCACTGGCCTTAAAATTAAAATTCCCGCATGCCGGCCTCCTCTCACTCAACTGACAACTGTTGAGGATGAAGTTACCACCTCTCTTCAGGACTTGAAGACTCGCAATCGCGTGTTTGGTGAACTGCCATCCTTAGACGAGTTTCTCGAGCCAGTCGAAGAACAGGAAGTTGGAGATTCCCTTGCATTTGAAGGTGGGGATAAGGCCATTGTTGCTGCAGTAAAACGGCAGATGGCTGAGAAAGTTGGCGAGGTGATTGAGGTGGAATCTGACGAAGACGAGGACCCCCAGGCTGAACCAGAGGTTTCTCGTGCTGAAACCCTTGTGCTGTGTCAGCAGCTCGAAAGAGCCTGCCTGCAGTTTGGAAATGCTGACCCCACACTTCCACTAGAGTTGTTGAAGCAAATCCGTCATTTTCGAGCTCACTTGCGACGTGACGAACTTCTTCATGGAAAGCAAACTACGATAGACGCTTATTTCGTTAGGTAGTCCTTTAAATACATGAGCGGAGTCACACTACGTCACAATTTGTCACGATGTGTGACATATGTGCTAATGCATAAATCTCATAATGCATAAGGATTTTGTGTTCCCGACGTTATGCATTATGAGATAGTGTACTGTACATCCTCCTTCAGATTATGTTAGGCAATTTTTGAACATAGCGACCGCTTCATCAACAAGTTCTTCGAGTCTACTTACATTTAACAACTCTTTTCCTGTCAATCTCACCCTCTCAGAGATCTCATTAGTGTCATCTCAGCTGCCGAAACGCCAACAGTGTGCAAATCAATCTGGTTCATATCGATCTGTCTCTTGCTCACTGATGATCCGGATTTCCCTCAAGCTGATGATGTCCTTGACAAGATTTATTTCCATCGTATCGTAGCTCCATTGTCGTACATGTGAATTATCAGTCTAGTGTTCGACGGTGACCTTTTACAAGGTTTTGACATACTTGTCATTGTCCAATCAAATGTGATTACCTAAGCTCCAGGTTAGGACTTCTGATGCATTAAAATATTGTACTAGTAGTTCAGTTCAGTGTTCACTTGCATTCATGGGAAAGTTCATCACAGTTAATGTACGCTCAACTTCACGAACGTTCACTGACTGGCAGAACACTGCTTTGGCGACACGTTCTGACATGATGCGTGGTATATGATACTCGGGACCTTCTTGCCAATGACATCGCACGCATCTATACTACACAGCGTCAACGCTGACGTATCGCCTCTACTGTTTGGAATTCCGTGATGTTGTCATTCCTATGTACTATGTTCATACCACGCCCGATGATCGCGGTCTACTAAGCGCTGGATATCGGTATATCTAGCACAGATACCCAGACTATCGATATACGTCCAACAACATCGCCGTTTACTGACACCAATCCCCTAAATATGACCCTAGTCTCAAATGATCCTATTTGGTGGCCGACAATCGCCTCATTTCGTGTATCAAGCTATTTCCTTGGTTCGTGGAGAGTCAAGCATAGTCGCTCAATGTTTGATAGTGCATTTGCAGTTGCATCGTCCATTGTGGTGCTATATGACTGGGGTAAGCGGGGTAATGACTTTCGAAGGGGGTTAATGTTATTGACATCTGTTATAAGGACTAACATTCGGACAAGAAGTAGGTCGTTGTGATTATCGGACCAGCTACCTCACTAAATTTATTTTATAGTTTGAGCTGATCTTGGTACGCAGTAGGTTGACTGCTGGATAACATACCTAATTTGGGATAGATGCAACGATGGTCCCTCATGACTGTCCTATACCTCAGTGTGCGTCGCTTTTTGTTGTGTAAGTGCAGCTTGCGGGGCGTGCTGATTTCAACAAATGATAGGTGCGCTACATTGGAATACTATACAGCGTGTAAGTTCGTAAGGCTAAGGAGTTGGGGATATGCTAATAATGGCATCAATGCTCATGATCAGCCTCAACATATTTTGTATGTCTCCACATATCCTGCAGTCGCCTGTTGTGACCATGGGTATACAGCAACCCATTTATCAGCCTTAATGACAGATGAAGTAAGTGATTTAGAATCTTAGACCGATGGCACGTTTTTACAGAACCGAATGGGCTCCTACACAGAGGTGAGTGAGATCATTGGCCCACTTGCCAGTTCGACTTGAACATACAAATTACAACAGTTGTGCGTTTGGGGCATCTACTCCTCCGAGGTTCATCACTGACCATGTTTCAGGCATTATCATCTACTTTGTGGGAGACTGGATAAATATTATCGTAAATATCATTCTGGGTGGTGAGCTCTTAGCCTTCGTATCACAGTGGTATTGACTTAACAGAAATATCTTGCAAGTCATCATGATTGTTCGGTTATATGCCATGTATCTGTAAGGATTCCCATTCCTGTACGCCCCGAACCACAACGAAACCCAGTAAACTCCGCCCGTCAGGTCTCACAATGCAACGAGCTTTACTCGTCGCGTTCGAGCCCTTTCGGACACATTTCCCTTACACCTTACGCTTTACTTCTTACATCCTTTTGTCTTATCATTGCCACAGATGCTTTACCACGCAACGCTTTGTCCATACGACGAAGCGACACTTCCCTTTCACCTCGCGCCACTCGCCTTGACTTCAAGCGGTATCCACAGCAGCGCTTTGCCACTCCCATCTCGTATATAAGAGTTCCATGTACACTCATAATAGATGGTCACAATTTAGACCCAAGTTCATTGACAAGTCTGTCCGTCCGCAAGTGTTGCCGTTCCGTATCATCATTCATCTCATCTCATCTCATCTCATCTCTCTGATCGATCCCTTTCCCCTTCGAACTCGTATCGCGCACCGATTTCCGTACCGAACGCGGACTGCGCATTACATATCAGCAATCCCGAAAGATCATCACCATCCTCACGGTACTCAACCTGGCTATCCAGATTACCTGCATAGTACTATCTGTAAAAAAGGAGAAACATATTTCAGCGGGTAAGCTTCAGTTATAAATTACACACTTGAGCGCAGTGAGCTGATGAGGAATATTAGAGGAGCTTATCCTCTCTGGCATTGATATCTGTGGCTACTCCTATGATGGAGACATCTTATCCCCCATCCGGATAACTTGGGTATTGGGTACTGCATGGGAGGTCCTTGCATTGTCTCTCGCAGTCTGGATTGCTGTAAAGCACTTCAGTGAACTGCAACGACCATCAACAGGATGGGCAGTCGGGGACTGTTTTACGATATTAATGGAGACTCATGTATTTTACTTCACAAGGTGAGGTTGTCAATTGAATGCGATTGATCCTGCTCACATTCCATATTAGTTTTCTTTTTATTTCTTGCCTGCAACTCAGCTATTTCTCTCCAGCGATCACAGTATGTCAACCCACGACTGACTTATCTGAGTCTGACCCCTTACCATTGCAATAGGAATCAAATTTTACGGGAATAGGTATCTATAGCGGTTTTGTTCAAATTGCAGCAGTCTTGCAGATGTTTGTGATGGGACCACGCCTCATCCTTGGGGTTCGAGAATATCACGCAAAGCTTGTAGCAAACCCCGACGAAGGCGGTTCGCTGGCGTCAGTTGTTTTCCAGGAGCACATACAAATTATAACTAGCGTTGGTGTGTAGAGATGGTTGCGACGGTGAATAGAATGAGGTGCAAACTGCCACTCCTTTTGAAATCTACGAGTACATTTATGTAAATGGGTTTCACATGTTATCTCCGAAGTAGCCTGTTGCCAAAACAGTAGCATCGTTCACTACATGACCTGCAGATCTCGCTCCTGTCGCAGGAGATCTCCGCCATTGCAAATCCTGCTAAGTGGGCCCATCTAGGAGAACATGCTCTTTTCATTATCGGGCAGCAGTGTTGATCGGTTAGTACATTCTATGGTCTTCGAGTCAATTCCATCGAACCCTGTGGAGGGTAGTACGAGCCGCGCAGGCAGACAACATGATGTCCACGCTACAGACCATGGGAGAACGACTACGATTTGTATGTCATCATCAATTAGCCTGTCCCCCTCGGGTTTCGCGTCTACACACAGTTCTATTGATGGAGCAGACTTACTCTCAAACCGCACTGCCTGGATTAATACATTTGAATATGCGTATTCAAATAGTCTGATCATCATCATCACCATCATCCCAATCCATCTCCCCACCGACCAGCCGAAGTGGTGGGTCGTGCTTGGCACCTAAGCATCGCCTCGCTGGCCCAATGCCCATGCAAGCCGACCAGAATCTACCCCACGGACATGAATTAACCTGACACATACCACTGCGCAACACCGCTTGGCAACTGTTCCCGTTTTCCGAGCACCCGGATGTGTAATGCCTTCGGTCGACCGTTGTACGTGATCAGCAACGGCGTACATCGGTATGCCTGTACACAATTAAACGTCTTCTCGGCGCCACAAAGGACCTGTGTCATGATGCATATGAACAACTTACTCAGTCTCGTAACTCGTCGAGCCGGAATGATTTTCCTACTCAAGGCCGCGGCGAAGTTCAGACGCCCGCTAAACGTCAATCTTCAAGATGGTAACAAAAACCGCATAGATATTATGTATGGTTCGACGATGATGTACAGCGAAGGGTTTGGTCTTAGTTCTTCAAGATATTGAGATATTCGATTTTTTCCCGCCGCGTGCGGGCCGCCTCTTCTTCGATACGCAAGCATAAAATCCAATAGGCGATGGTGAACATGGAGTTTAGAAGAGTGGTCTTCCGTCCTAGGGGGTGATGATTACAAGCTACAGGCATACAAGGACTCGGTCCAGCAACATAACACTTGAGCATACAGCGCCAATAAAATGCAGCACATATCCGGAGAATTTAGAAGTCTATAGCATGATTCACGCACAACATAGACCCACAAATAAGCACCCCATTCTGAAATACACCAAGCTCACGCACCTCAAACACATAACGGCCGGTGCAATCCGTAGACATGGTCACGAATCGGCAGCAACACATGACGAAAGCGGGGACCGTACATATTCCTGTGCAGATAACGGCTTGCGTTTCGTCAGTGGACGAGACGTATCGTTCCGGCAGAACACCATCTGTGAAACAAGCTGGGATATACTCCCAATAACGCCCCTCCTGCGGCGTTCTGGGCTCTTCCCCTCACTCACATCTATAGCGTGCTTGTCGCCCAATTTCAGCCTCAGCAATGCCCCCACTTCCTTGCTCCTCTCCCGATCTTTCCTCGTCGGTTTCCCTGTGCACTCAGGACTTTCGAATGGGCCCCCTTGCGCCGCTGCAAGTACGCGCTTGCGCAACTCGAAGAGTTGCGCGAGCTCGGGGTCGTTTTCTATATCGTGTGCGGAGAGACAGAGATTGAAGTCTTCGGGTGAGGGTGAGCGCGGGAGAGGCACGTCTCGCGGGTCGTGGATGAACAGGAGCGGCTGGCTGGGAACGAAGGGGACGCGAGAAGGCACCGGGGGTTCGCATGCGGACATGTCGGGGAGGAGGTCATCGTCTGTGTCAGCACCGGGTAGCGAGAGAAGCGTTGTGCCGGGGGATGGCGGTGGCGGTGATTGAGTATTGTCCGCATCTTCCGGGAGGAAGGAGCAAGAGCGTCTACTGGGAGATGATGGAGGTATCTGGGGCGGGGCTTTTTCGTGCTCGAGCTCAGGTAGACTTGAATGCGAGAGATGAGGTGAACTGGGCTCGTCAATATCCATATCTGTCAAAGACAATGCAGAGTGGCGGCGGGAGGATGGAGGTTCATCTAGGTGGTGCATGATGCGCTGGTGGGATGACCAGGGTATGTGAAGGGGCGCGGGCCTGGGGCGGAAGGAGTCGACGCCTAGAAGATAGGGACCCTGATCAGAAGATGGGAAGGGCGTCATGTCATTAGATAGTGGTATAGACATATCATGAACCAAGTCCTTGCTCTCTATAGAAGGAGACCACAAAAACGTTGAGGTAGGAGCGCCATTCCAATGCGACGTTGTCGGACTGTGCTCGGAGGGTTTCCATGGTGGGGACAGAGGTGAGAGTGGCGATTCCGACTCAGAGGTACCATCTGACATAGTAGACTCTTCATCGTATAAATCATCCTCTTCATAGTCACTTGGAGGACTACCAGGCTCGCTATCCTCCATCAACGAGTCCTCATCGTCATCATAAGCTGGGAGGTCGAGATTACAGAGGAGTTGGGTTGGCGGTGGCGTCGGAGGTCTATGACATGCAAGATCCTCGCGACGCATAACGGTCGGCGAGTCCAGGATGCCGGGGGAGTGAGTAGCGAAGGTGGGGGTAAATTCGCCTCTTTCTTCCGGTAGAGGGATGGTGCTCTTTGATGGGGAGGCGCTAGAAGGTGGAGTCGGATATAAGCTTGCAGGATCAGACTGCTTGAGGAGACTTGAAGGGCTGGGGACTGCTTGTGTTTTGAGAGGTGGGAAGTCCTCCTCTGAGAAAATAGAGAAGAACTTGTTACTGCTGCAGCCTTGGATGGGCTGCCAAGGGTGCGAGCAGGGTGGCGCAAGGGTGAACACAGGCTGTGAAGAGGCTGCCTCCAGGTTTGAATCATGCAGGGGGTGAACCAGGGTGTCCCTAGTGAAGGTATCCATTGTATCCGTTTGTCTACCGATATAATCAAGCCCTACAACAAGAGCGCGAAGGACGGCCTAATCAACACAAAAAAAAAGTACAACAAGAACAAGAAAAACTCACAAGTTTTTGTACATCAAAGGTCGCAAGACATCACACAAAACAGAAGAAACAGAGGAATTTACGTCGAACCCGTCGTTGAGGATCGTCAAAGAACGTTAAACTGGAGCAGTGCTGGTGTCGAATCCTCGTGCCCAACAGCTTTGCTGGCTGAGAAACTCGTGTTCGGTGATTGCCTTGATGCGCCTTGAGGCAGGTTTTCCAACCTTCGTTCCTTTACAAGACAGGTATACTAAATAGAACACTTAAACTACACTAAACTAGTTAATTCTTTTTATCTTTGGCGTTTACATCAACCTATGTCACCTGCTCCCTACCACCTGACATCATCCAATCTGATCCGCCCGGTGCGATAATATCTCCTCACCCTCAGTGGCATGAGGCCTCAGTTCCGTCGTTTTTACCCCCCATTTCGTCAGCGCATACTCCCTACACGCATCTGTGCTCTTCTTCAGCTCCGGATTGTCGTGGTCGAGTGCAACCACTTTGATCCCCGGGAAATTGAATTCCAGCAATTGCGCCACTCTATCCAGCAGATCGGGATTAGGAGAATACGTCCCAGAGTTGTTATCAATCACCAACTCCCATTTCACACTACCATCCGTCTCATCGGAGAATGTATCCCAGCCCCCTTCTGGCCGAGGATGGAACTCCCCGCTGTACACTACGCTTTCTGCGCAGTTGCTATGCAGTGCATGCTTCGATGCAAAGTCTACAAAGAATGCCGCGCCCGTTTCTGAGAAACGGAAGGATTCGTCTTCCTTGACGATCACATACGTGTATACAGCAGGCTTGATGCGATTTGCGGACACGCGACTGCCGTCACCCGATGATCCACGCGAGGCCCCATGCAGCAGTTGGAACATATCATCAGCACTCGCGATCACCCCAAAACCATTCAACGCGGTCCGGGCGTACAACATGCGGTGACCGGCCATGATGCCAGAACGCACTGCAATTGATGTAGGACCTTGAAAGATAGTTTGCGCGGCCTTGTAATCATGGTTCCATCCTTGCATGATATTATCGAAGAACTGTGGAATGCCTTTAATATAGACTTTCCATGTCGAATACAGCCTTGAGTCCCTGAGTCGCGTAAAAATGCCCATCGTTGGTGAACTATGCCGGGAGTAGTGTATCGGGCCATCAAATGTATATGGTAGTGATCCTGAATCGCGAGCCGAAGGAGAAGTTTGGATCTTGACAGATAGAAGATCCAGAAATACATTGATAAGCACAATCTGTGGCGACCATCAAAGTGTGGGGAAAACAGACGTACGTTCAACCAGAATGACCCTTTATTTCGAGCGAGGTGCTTCCCAACTATGACAACTTCTTTAGCTCCCGAGTTGATTGTTGTATGGAATTGGCCGATAACATTATCTACGAGCGATGCGGTTTCTGTATGGCGTACTACCACGGACAACGTAGCTGTGGAGGGAACCTTGTTTACGATCCACGTCTCATCCCACACAGGGGATAGGGTATTCGACTTGACTGATGACCTGCAAAGAAGGGGTAGGTATAGTCACAGATAGATAAAGCGATGGCAAAACACTAACGCGTATGAAACCTTGTCGTCAAGCTGAGCATAAAAGTATGGATCTATCGTGCCCACAACATGCATCCTCGGAAGATCCGAAGCTCCAATAAACTTCAAATATACTTTTGTCTAAATAAAACACGCCTATGACATCAAAACTGAAACTCACCCTAATAACCAGATCCACGTACTTGGTGTCCACATTAAACTCCTTCGCCGCGTGCTTGATGGCATCGATGTAATTAAGGGACTTGGACTGTCTACCCCCCATGGCGTGGTGAGTGTTCTCTATGGGGTTTGGAGTTGTATGGAGGGGGCTAGAGTGTGTGGAATGCATCTGTGTTAATGGTATCTTTCAAGTGGTTGTAATTACTACTCATAGCTCCCCACAGACTAGAGCCACAAGCGGCTCGCACTGCCGTCGCCGAATAGTGCGCCGAATAGCCGACACACAGCCCACGATAACTCAAACCTTGCACTAGGGTTAGGGTTTACGTATATTCTACATTCTACATGTACTTGGCCGCTCGTAGAATTGCTATGTCCATTATTGCACAGAAATATATCTACTCTAGAATCCAACATCCATGCTGGCCCTCATACGATCACCGTAACGAATCATGAAGAAAATAATACTAAGAAGTGGCAGGTAAGCATCTCCCAGTCGTTGAACCTCGAACTTGCAGGCTTACCCTTGTCCGATGAGTGCGAGAAAAGCCCCGATAATATCTGTCCAAGCAACGCCGATGTGCTCGATCGAGGGTATGACCAGAGAAGTAGCAACAGATAGAATAAATGACCGGACCGCTCTGGTAAGTGAATGCAAATGAATCAGCACAAAGTTCGACAGTCTTGCGATGTTCGACAGACTAACACATTAGCAGCTGTGATCTCAGCGCTTTGAGAGTGCGCTACGTCCACATTATAAGCCCCTACTGGGTTTAACACGAAGAAAGCCTATAAAAACCAGTGAGCGAATTTCATGGACGATTAGAGACAGACGTACCCCCATCCCATTCGTGAAAAAACATAACAAATTCAACGTAAGTCCGATTGTACCGTCCACATATTGTGTAATGAGCCCTGATGCTGCAATGGATATCGGCACCATGAATAAACCTCCGATCCACGTAGCCCTTAAACGGTCTTCTGGATACCAGGTTCCATTACGCCGTGCCCGCCCCTTTCTAACTGCAATATCAGACAGGCGGCCAGCAATTGGGGCTCCAACTATAAAATATAACGTCAGCGACCTATAAAATACAAGATAATGTACTTACTGAGGTTTCCCAGTCCGCTGGGGAGGAAGCAAGCCCCGATGACGGCCTCGTTAGTGATTCCGTATCGGACACCCTACACCAGGATTAGGATGCTAGATATAACGTGATGACTGTCTTACAATGGTATACGCAAGTGGTACGAGAATAACTACGGCAAGTTGTATGAGAATGTACTGAAGAGACAGTACTATCAACGTACCATAGTCACTAATGAACACAAGACTCGATGCAAACATCTACCATAAAGTCTATCAGTTTGTATTCGATATGTAAGGGAACACAATAACGAAGCCACTCACCGATGCAAATAAGTTCGGACTCCGGAGTAGCAAGAGACTACGCAGAGGATTAACCCATTGGATATGAAATCTTCTCCCAGGCCCGACCTTCTCAATGGCTGTTGCGCCTGGATGGCTCGTCTCAGGGAGAGAAAGATACATGACAAGCATCTGAAGTAGGCCCCATGCACCCACAGTATAGTGCAAATGGCGCCACGACCAGTATTGCGACGCGACACCTGTTTCAAAGCGCCTGGGTTAACCTTCATAGACACCGGAAGCAGTAACTATAACTCACCTCCAAGAAATGGGGCAATAGCTAAACCGATAAGTGCAGACTGGGTGAAACTCTTAGTACCGATCAACAAATAGTTTTAATAATCATCACTCACACCAGAGAAAATACCAATACCAGTGCCTCGCTCTTCCAATATGTAGATGTCGCTGATAACGCCGGCGCCCAACGACATGCATCCTGCACACCCAAACGTCTGAATGAATCGCCAGATTAATAGACTCTCCAACGACGTCGACGCTGCAACACCACAACTCCCGACGAATAAAATGGGCATCCCGCATAAGTACATCAATCTGCGTCCATCTACGGGATGTTAAACTCAAGCCAAATATTAGACCACGACAAGACGACTTACAGACAGAAGAATATGCCGCCCAAACCAACGTTCCAACGGAAGTAGCGAAGATTGACAGACTGACGCCAAAGCTATGGAGGTCGTCAGGAATTTGAGGGCTAGTGGTACGACTAATTCGTTAAGGAGACTCACCTGACACCGGCATCTGTTGAGTTAAGATCTTTGGCTATCTGAGGGATGGAGGGCACGAACACCGCTCGGACGAACACTGGTTGAGACAATTTATCAGTATCGCGTCTCGGTTGTGTACTTTATCCTCAGAGACCGCTTACTCGGCAAAACACCCGCAAGAGAGACGACGAATACGATCCACCTCTTCTGATTTGGCGTGAAACGGTCATAAATAGATTCGTGCGCGGCAGCGCCGCGAGTCGTTAGCAGAGGGGTTTCTTCTGAAGCCATCTCGGGAGTCCGTGCGCTTGCTACAGCGCAGAGAGATGGAAGCTGGGTGCTACAAAATGAAAACCGCACCCAAGTTTATAGCACCCCGTCATCGGTTCAATAAGTGACCGGGTCTGAACAGCGTTCATCAGTACTAGGCTGGCTTCTATTTACGTAAATTTTGACGTTGAATGTTCTACCCGGGGCCGAATCGGAAGTGTGTAACTTGCAAAGTACGACACCCATTCAATCAGACACTACCCCTGGAGTTAGACGCGGTCTAAATTGAGCTCACCGTACAGGGGTGCGAAGCATCTCGACAGGGCATCATATCATGCCAATTCTCCAAGTACTAAACCCCACGTAGAAGCATTGGGCATGTGTACATAAATACTCCTAAAGGCGCTTAATTGTATTTCTCCTGAGCGATGGCTGTACACCGCGACCGAGTAGTACGACCAAGCAGAGCTTGACGTGTTCGAAGTTCGAACAGGACGCTGTTGAACAAGCGGAGAGCCTATCTCAGGAAGAAAAAATGATACTGTAGTGATACGTCATCCTTGTACTGATAAGCTAGGATAGTGACAGACAGACCATGATAATTACGGATCTAGACGAGATACGGATAGCGAGAAAAAGACCAACACTGTCTTTATCTTTCACCATTCTCCGACATGGAGGGATTGAATGCGCCCCGATCGTAATTGACGAACCGCGGCAGAAATGAGAATGTTACAGTAATATACTGAAGATTCGAAGTGAGATCTAGAGCAACTATAATATATATAAAGTCTCCAGTGTCCACGAGTATATCGCACCAACTATTATTACGTAATCCACTTGTTATGTAAGCAGCAAGGAACTATGTAGCAATCAGGCGCATCAGCAAAAGCACTCAAGAAATCGCTTGTTTTCTATGGTACCTATGGCTAGCGACGACATTTGATTGGTGGAAGAGACCTCAAGTTAACCAAAACAAGTATTTTACGAAACAAAACCCTGGCCTATACCAAAAATGTCGCTCAAAAAGCAGCTTTTTGAGGTGTCGGAAACTCTGATGCAGCTCGCCGAGACGCCACAGGCACGAATTGTGTATCTTCATCCACGCTGGCCCTCATGCGATCCCCACATACATTGTGAGCAACCCTCCCATCCACGTCGCGTTTAAATGGTCTTTTGTACACCACAGTGACCACACTCCTTTGTCCTGTGCCGTGACTTTCTGACTACCAGGCGGCCTGCAGTCGTTCTACAGTCGGGGCTCCAACTGTCAAAGATACTTTTAGTGAAATACAAGGGTCTGCACTCACTGAAGTTCCTCAGTCCGCTGGGGAGCTCCAATGACTGCCTCATTCGTAGTGCCGTACCGGACACCCTACATCGCGATCAGGCTGCGAGAAATGAGATGATAACCAACTTACACTTGTACACACGAGCGGTACGAGGAGAACTACGGCATATTATATGAGAATGTAACGGAAAGACAGTGTTAGTGCAGTAAATTCGTTGATAAGCACAAGACTACGAGTATGCATCCGATGCGTCGGGGTACCCAAAAAATGCACTCATTCGCAAATAAGTTAGCCAGAGAGTACTCAGAGGATTGACCCATGGGATATGGGATTTTCTCCTGTGCGCAGCTTTGTTATTGTCCATTGTGCCTAGGAAAGGAAATGTAAACGAGAAGCATCTGAAGCAAGCTCCATGCGGTCGGCCTTCATGAATACCGAGATCAATAACAATACCCACCTCTAAGAAGCGGTGGAAAGGCCAAAAAGCACAGCTATATAAGGATTGCCAAATCGTCTACCACCGGAACATGCCGATACTCACGATACCCGACCCCTTCATCGGTACCTGTCACTCGTCAAACCCTTTCTTTCATCACTACTCTTCCATTCGTAATGCCACCGTCTTCATCGACCTTCGTTATTCTGTCGAATACGACGCCACTCCCTTCAGCTACCACTCTTACCGATCGTAAACAAGCCACTTGGCTTTAGCTATACCCGGACGACCCGTGACCTGTTATTCCTCGCAGTATAAGTAGTGTATAGTCCTTATCAACATCGAATAATCATCACAACCCCCATTACAATCATTGTACTCGTTATCCACTTTCCTAGACCCATCGCTACTCCTTCCTATCAAGTGGTCTAACTGTCCCCCTTCGCACTCGCATCTTCCTAGCCTACGCACGCCGTAGCGAACCTATAACTAAAACCCATGCTAGACCATGATATCAAGTCAACTCACAGAAAGAAGAATACATTGCCCAGACGAGCGTTCCGACGGCAATAGCCTCGGAGATTAACAAACTGACACGCTAGGAGAGTCGTTATTTGACCAGAGTCAGTCTGGCTGCAACTAAGGGAGACTTACAATCGAACAACTGTAAGGACTCGTAATCCCCTGGAGACGGAAACCCTTTCTTTACGTCTCGTATTATATTCCATTCTATGCGCCACTGTCAACATTTCTATTAGCTGTCCTTACCCTGCAACGCCACCCCCTTAGTACTACTACATATTTATGAACTCATTCGTATCGCACATCATTAGCGGGCGAAGCAGAGTAGTGGTATACTTCCCTCCTTAGAAACTAACTCCCGGTTCAATTATTCACTTTCGAACTCGTACAGCTACACAAAATGTAGCAACCTTACACAACTCACAAGGAGACGACAAAACAGACATAAGCACGGAACCCTACTACAGAATCCAAGTTATCAGCGATCCTGAACTTAGCATGACAACACGCATCCGTTGGGAACATGAATTCGAAGCTCCAGTAGAAAGTTCAAAAGCTTAAGGAACGACTATCTTCATAGGAGACTCATAAAAGCCCAACACGGCTGCACAAAACAGAAAGCTACCCTGGTTCCCTGTTCCACTTACTAGATCTTTATTGAACTCCTTCGCAGCGAGAGAGCTGAGTGACGTAGATGTGGTTATGCAAATTCGACTTCGCGCTCGAGATCGTGTGGTAAGCGCTCTCTATGACTCTATGAGATTAGTGGTTGCATGGAGGGGTGCGGAGCATCGGTGGAGAGGGTCAAAGCATCGTGTGTTGTTGCCGTAGATTAAACTCTCTGACATTGTCAAAAGAACCTGCGTCATGATATAGTGATCAGCCTTATTCGAGATGTCATGTGCGACGGGGTGTGTCTACGACCGTCATACGGTAATTGCAATCTTTCCTTCAAACAAAATATACTCGCCAAAAATCTTTCAGTTATTCTCTATAGTCGAGAAACCAACATCCACGCTAGCCCGCATACGATCGCCGTAACGAATGACCAAGAAGATGATCCTGAGGAGAAGCGGTGGTAAGTATTCCGAAATTATACTCAAGATCGATCGTGCAGTCTCACCCTTGTCCGACGAGTGCGAGGACAGCTACGATGGTGTTTGTCCAGGCAACACCGATGCTCTTGATCGATGGGATGACCAGAGACGTTGCAACAGATATAACAACCCACCGGGCCGATCTGCGAAGTGGAGATGAATCTACGAAGTATGGTACTCGTGTTATATTCTATAAACTGACATAGAAGCAGCTGTAATCTCGGCGCTTCGAGAGTGCACCACGTCCACATTGTAAGCACCAACCAGATTTACGACGAAGTTGACCTGTAAAAACCAGTGAGTAACTTCATGCACAAGGAAAGACAAAGACATACACCCATTCCATTCGTAAAGAGACACAACAAATTCAGCGAGAGACCTATCGGACCGCCAACATATGTCGTGAGTAGCCCTGATGCCGCAATGGATATTGGCACCATGAATAACCCTCCGATCCATGTCGCTCTCAAACGGTCTTCTGGATACCATACTCCTTTGCGCCGTTCCCGCCACTTCCTAACTACAGTATCGGAGAGACGGCCGGAAATCGGGGCTCCGACTGTTGGGGATGACGCTGGTGATCTATGAAATACAATTGTCTGTACTTACTGAAGTTTCCCAGTCCGTTTTGGAGGAAGCACGCTCCAATGAGTGCCTCATTCGTAATGCCGTACCGGACACCCTACACCACGATCAGGCCACGAGACATAATAAGATAGACAGCCTACGATGGTATACGCAAGCGGTACGAGGAGAACTATGCTATCCTATAAGAAAATGTACTGCAGTGATAATATCAACGCACCATAGTCAGTGAGGAGTACAAGACCTGAAGCAAGAGTCTACCAAATAGATTACTAGTTGGCATCAGACGCACAAGGCACCCAAAACATTGTACTCACAGTCGCAAACAAATTCGGACTGCGGAGCAGCCAGAGACTACTTAAGGGATTGACCCATACAATATGGAACCGTTTCCTGCACTCAACTTTCTCAATGCCCAACGTTCCTGGATGGCTCGTCTCCGGAAAGACAAGGTAAACGAGAAGCATCGCAAGCAAGCCAAATGTACCAATGGAATAATGCAAATTGCGCCACGACCAGTATTGCGCCGTGATGCCTGTTTCAGATCATTGACAAAGTCAGCCTTCATAAGCGCGCGGACCGGTGACGAGACCTACCCCCAATAAACGGGGCAACGGTGAGGCCAAAAAGCACATACTAAGGCAGCTCTTAGTACAGAGACATGAACCATTGAAAGTTTCCCTCACACCAAAGAATACCCCAATACCAGTGCCACGCTCCTCCAGTTTATAGATGTCGCCGACAACACCAGCACCCAACGATATGCACCCCGAGGACCCAAAAGCCTGAACGAATCGCCAGCATAATAGACACCTCAATGACGTCGACGTTGCAACACCACAACTCCCGATGCATAATATCGGCATCCCACATAAATACATCAATCGGCGTCCATCTGGCGTTAGTCTTTAGACTTGCGCCCAATGGTAGACCACAATGAGACGACGCACAGAAAGAAGAATGCGCTGCCCAAACCAGCGCTCCGACTCCTGCAGCAAGCATTGACAGACTAACGGTCAAGCTAGGGAGTTCGCTATTGAGCGGCAGTGCAACACCCAAAAATTATACAACACGCACCTTACGACGGCAGGCGTCGAGTGAAGATCTTTGGCTATCTGAGGGATGGAAGGCACGAATGTTGCTTGAACAAACACTGATGCAGACCGTTGTCGACATGACGTGCAATTGGACTATAGGATATCGTGGACTGCTTACTTGGTAGCAATCCCATACACGAGACGGCAAATACGATCCACCTCTTCTGACGTGACGTGAAGCGGTCATAAATAGTTTCGTGAGCGACGCCATGGCGGGTCTTCAGCAGGGGAGTTTCTTCTGAATTCATCTCGGGAGCTCCGAGTGGCGCGTTTACTACAACGCAGAGAAAGTTGTATGGAAGCTGGGTGGCCAACAAACAAAATTGCATCCAAATTTATAGCAGACTGATTACAGCAGATTCCGAAAGTAATGACAATTGCATATTTTTCGCGCACACGTGACCAAAAAGGAAATTTCCTGTTTGTGTGCTCCAGACAACGCCAGCGCGACGAGCAGACCTCACAAACTGACTCGTTCCCTCAATATATGCCTTGGTTAACAGATGCTATAAGTGAAGATATCAAAAAAATGTGTACTCCGACTGTGGAATCACGGCTGGGATATGCAGGATATCTGTGAGTGGAGGATCTTTGAGGAACTTAGTAGGCACTGTCAAGAAACCCCCTTCACCACTCAGTACTCAGTACTCATACTCATTGGTCGCACTCGAATCATCACATGAGCTTTCCTGACAGCTGTTGAGGACCTCTTCTGATCTCTTCCTTGATGAAGTTTGTACATGGCTTGCCAGCCAGCACAACGTTATCATCGGCACTTCTACATTATGTCGCAATCTCAAATAAGCTGGTCTCACTCGAAAAATCCTTCAAAAACTTCCTTCTGAACGTGATGAGGCCCGCTGAGAAGACTTCAAAGCCAACCTTTGCAACGACTTCATTGGTGATGGCTCCGAATTCATTGTCCTCAATGAAATTAGCAAGGACGAGCTCACCTATGCACGACGTTATGGACGAGCACACAGTGGACAACATGCACACCTTACTGATGTCTTTGTTCGAGGAGAACACTACTTGCTGTGTACTGCGACGACAATCGATCAATGATGGTTACCTTGCTGGCAGTTGAAGTTGCTGCACGTATTGTTGAATGTTCATTTGATCACTGGCTGTCCATTTGGTTTCAGAGAGGTACCCTGTCCTTTCACTACCTTCTACAGTCGGTGAAGATGATTCCGGGAACTAGAGCAGATTGGCTAATTCGTTGCATCGTCCCGCTGGTGCTCAGACTGAATCGGAGGGAGTTTGATTGTGAGAGTTTTAGAATTGCCCTGGTTCCCTTTCGCCAACGATGATATTGGTATAGATACGCGTAAGAAACACAGTAATAGGGATGAAAGATGCCTCAGATGCTGCACGGAAGACAGGGAGTCCCATTTCTCGTTGATTTCCTTTTTTGTCACGCGCGCGCGAAAATTATGCAATTGTCATTACTTTCGGAATCTGCTGTAACAAAATCACACTCACGCTAGGAGAGTCGTTATTTGACCAGAGTTGTCAGTCCGGCTACAACTAAGGGGAACTTAGAATTGAATAACTCACAAAGGAGACGACAAAACAAACATAAGTACAGAACCCTACTACAAAACCCAAGTACGCATCCACTTGGAACATGAATTCGAAGCCCCAGTAAAAGCTTCAAAGCTGGCACCGTATACTTAGAAGAAACGACTATCTTCATAGGAGACTCATCACGAGTGCACGAAACAGAAAGCTATCTGGTACCCTGTCCCACTTACTAGATCTCTATTGAACTCCTTCGCAGCGAGAGAGCTGGGTGATGTCGATGTGGTTATGCAAATTCGACTTCGCGCTCGAGATCGTGTGGTAAGCGCTCTCTATGATTCTATGAGATTAGGGGCTACATGTAGGGGTGTGGAGCATCGGTGGAGTGTCAAGGCATCGTGTGTTGACTTGAAGTTGCCGTAGATCAAACTCTCTGACATTGTCAAAAGGACCTGCATGGTCATGCGCTTCATAATATAGTGATCTCGAGACGTCGTGGGCGACGGGGATGTGTCCACGACAGTTATACGGTAATTATAATCTGTTTGCTTTCCTTCAAACCGAATATATTCGCCAAAAATCTTTCAGTTATTCTCTATAGTCGAGAAACCAACATCCACGCTGGCCCGCATACGATCGCCATAACGAATGGTCAAGAAGATGATCCTGAGGCGAAGCGGTGGTAAGTATTGTTAAACTGCGTTCAACATCGATCGTGTAGTCTCACCCTTGTCCGACGAGTGCGAGGACAGCTATGATGGTGTTTGTCCAGGCAACACCGATGCTCTTGATCGATGGGATGACCAGAGAAGTTACAGCAGATATAACAACCCACCGGGCCGATCTGGGAAGTGAAGATGAATCAGTACAAAGTATGATACTCGTGTTATATTGTATAGACTGACATATAAGCAGCTGTAATCTCAGCGCTTCGAGCGTGCACCACGTCTACATTATATGAACCAATTGGATTTACGACGAAGTCGACCTGTAAAAGCCAGTGAGTAACTTCATGTACAAGGAAGACAAAGACCTACACCCATTCCATTCGTAAAGAGACACAACAAGTTCAGCGAGAGACCGATCGGACCACCGACATACGTTGTGATTAGCCCTGATGCCGTAATGGATAGCGGCACCATGAACAACCCTCCGATCCATGTAGCTCTCAAACGGTCTTCTGGATACCATACTCCTTTGCGCCGTGCCCGCCACTTCCTAACTACAGTATCGGAGAGACGGCCAGCAATCGGGGCCCCGACTGTCAAAGATAACGCTGGTGATCTATGAATACAATGGTCTGTACTTACTGAAGTTACCCAGTCCGTTTGGGAGGAAGCACGCTCCAATGAGTGCCTCATTCGTAATGCCATACCGGACACCCTACACCACGATCAGGCTGCGATAAATAATAAGATAGGCAGCTTACAATGGTATACGCAAGCGGTACAAGGAGAACTACGCTATCATATAAGAAAATGCACTGCAGTGATAATATCCACGCACCATAGTCAGTGAGGAGTACAAGACCTGAAGCAAGAGTCTACAAAATAGATCACTAGTCGGCATCAGACCACAAGGCACCCAAAATGTTGTACTCACAGTCGCAAACAAATTCGGACTCCGGAGCAGCAAGATACTACTTAAGGGATTGACCCATACAATATGGAACCGTCTCCTGTGCGCAACTTTCTCAATGCCCAATGTTCCTGGATGGCTCGTCTCAGGAAATAAAAGGTAAATGAGAAGCATTGCAAGCATGCCAAATGCACCAATGGAATAGTGCAAATTGCGCCACGACCAGTACTGCGCCGCAGTACCTGCAAATCATTGCCAAAGTCAGCCCCCATAAGCACACAGACCAATGCCGATACCCACCTCCAATAAACGGGGCAACGGCGAGGCCAAAAAGCGAAGACTAAGGCAGCTCTTAGTACAGAGACATGAACCATTGGAAGTCTCCCTCACACCAAAGAATATCCCAATACCAGTGCCACGCTCCTCCAGTTTATAGATGTCGCCGATAACACCAGCACCCAACGACATGCATCCCGAGGACCCAAAAGCCTGAACGAATCGCCAGTATAATAGACACCTCAACGATGTCGATGTTGCAACACCACAACTCCCGATGCATAGTATCGGCATCCCGCATAAATATATCAATCGGCGTCCATCTGGTGTTAGTCTTTAGACTTGCACCCAGTGGTAGATCACAACGAGACAACGCACAAAAAGAAGAATGCGCTGCCCAAACCAGCGCTCCGACTGCTGCAGCAAGCATTGTCAGACTGACAGCCAAGCTAGGAAATTTGTTATTCGAACGACAGTGCTACACCCAAAAATTATACAACACGCACCTTACGACAGCAGGCGTCGAGTCAAGATCTTTGGCTATCTGAGGGATGGAAGGCACGAATGTTGCTTGAACAAACACTAATACAGACCGTTGATCAACGTGGCACGTATTTGGACTATAGGATATCGTGGACTGCTTACTTGGTAGCAATCCCATACACGAGACGGCAAATACGATCCACCTCTTCTGATGTGACGTGAAGCGGTCATAAATAGTTTCGTGAGCGGCGCCATGGCGAGGCTGCAGCAGGGGAGTTTCTTCTGAATCCATTGCACGAGCTCCGAGTGGTGCGCTTACTAGCACAAAGAGGGTCGTATGAAAGCTGGGTGTTGAGCGAGCAAAATTGCATCCAAGTTTGTGGCATTCGGTTATCGCTCGGGAAGTAGATCGGAAAGTTCCTCAACAACTGATCGCGTCCTTGACAGTCAACATCCAGCTGACAGGATGGAGCGCCGTATGGTCAGGCTAGTCTCTTGTAGGCAGACCGAATAGAAGGAATATGCCGCCATTCTAGCCGAGCATGGTCACTTGACACGCATCACGCTAATTACATGCACCACCAAGAGATGCGGAGCCCCAGCAAGCCTTAAAACTCCCCTGGCATCTAACACGCCCTGATCCATCGTTCATGTACTTGATCACTTCTTGATGGTCGACCGCAAGTCAACTGTCTTGTAAGTTGTTACGGGACTTGAACTTCGTACAGGTATTACTTAACAGTTGTTGTGGTGAACACTCTCTCGTACTATGAGGTTGGCCGCGGCTGCATGGAGGGTCGTGGAGTATCAGTGGATAGAGATAGGGTTTACAAACCAACAGGCTACGGCTGTCGCTCCACACTCGATGAATGGGATGTGACAGTTGGTAATCACTGTTGCTTTCACATTAGTCAGGCGTTGAAGCCCACACTGCCTGATTCCTATTCTTCAGAGTCCACTGACTACCTGACAGTATCAAATGAAACTACACATGATATGCATTTTGAAGTCATTCATAATCTAGCGATCAGCCTCTTCCGTACCCACGACATTTCGAACGAAACGGCACATCCTCGCCGAAAATATTTCAATTATTCCCCATAATTGAGAATCCAACATTCACACTGGCTCTCATGCGATCGCCGTATCGAATCGTCAAGAAAATGATCCTAAGAAGCGGCAGCTGAGTATTCCAATATCTCATTGCACCTCTATTTTGCAGGCTTACCCTTGTCCGACGAGTGCGAGAACAGCTGCGATGATATTTGTCCAAGCAACACCGATGCGATCGATCGATGGGATGACAAGAGCAGTAGCAGCAGATAGAATGACTGCACGAAATGCTCTAGCAAGTGACGATGAGTCAGTAACAAAGTCTTATTATGTTGTATAGACTGACGAATAAGCAGCTGTCATCTCTGCACTTCGAGAGTGCATGACGTCCACGTGATAAGAACCGACCGGGCTCACAACGAAGTCGACCTGTAAAAATCACTCAGTAACTTCATGCACAAGGAGAAGCGAAGACATACACCCATTCCATTCGTATATAGGCATAACAAATTGAGCGAGAGACCGATGGGACCGCCAACATATGCAGTCAGTAGCCCTGACGCAGCAACTGATAGCGGCACCATAAGTAACCCTCCGATCCATACCATTCTCAAACGGTCTTCTGGATACCAAACTCCTTTGCGCCGTACACGCCACTTTTTGACTACAATATCGGACAGGCGGCCTGCAAGCGGGGCTCCGACTGTCGATGATAGCGTTGGTGATCTGTGAAATACAAGGTTCTGTACTTACTGAAGTTTCCTAATCCATTAGGGAGGAAGCAAGCTCCGATGATGGCCTCGTTTGCGATGCCGTATCGAACACCCTACATCACCATCAATACCTGGAGAAATAATATGATAACCAGCTTACAATGGTATACGCGAGTGGTACGAGAAGAACTACGGCATATTTTTCAAATATAAGATAATGCATTGAATGGATAGCATCAACGCACCATAGTCGCTGATGAGCACAAGACTCGTGGCAAGCGTCTACCATTCAAACAATGAGCGTGTATCTGATGCGCAACGTGCCCTCAAAAAGTAGCACTCACGGTCGCAAATAAGTTCGGGCTCCGGAGTAGTAAGAGACTAGTCAGGGGATTGATCCATGCGACATGAAATCTTCTCCTATGTTTGACTTTCTCAATGCCCATTGTGCCCGGATGGCTCGTGTCAGGGAAAGAAAAGTACATGAGGAGCATTTGCAGCAGGCCCCATGCAGCAATGGAATAGTGCAAATTGCGCCACGACCAGTACTGTGCTGCGACACCTGTAAGTCATAGCCAGGGTCAGCCTTCATGGACACTGACCAGGAACGATACCCACCTCCAATAAACGGGGCAACAGCGAGGCCAAACAGTGCAGCCTGACCCAGCTCTTAGTACAGATACACAAACCATTCAAATAAGTATCCCTCACACCAAGGAATATCCCAATTCCGGTTCCCCGCTCCTCCAATTTATAGATATCACCAATAACACCGGCACCCAACGACATGCTTCCCGAGCACCCAAATGTCTGAACGAATCGCCAGAATAATAGACTCCGCAATGACGTCGACATTGCAACACCACAACTTCCAATGCATAAAAATGGCATCCCGCATAAATACATCAATCGGCGCCCATCTGCAGGATGTCGAATTAAAACCCAATGCCAGGCCACGACAAGACGACTCACAGAAAGAGGAATATGCCGCCCAAACCAGCGCTCCGACAGCAGCAGCAAATATTGACAAACTCACGCTCAAGCTAGGAGAGTCGTCGTTTGAACATCAATTCCTAAGATACATCTGAGGCTCATATGACACTCACCTGACAATAGCATGCGTTGAGTTAAGGTCTTTGGCTATCTGGGGGATAGAAGGCACGAATGTCGCTGAAACGAACACTAGTCGAGTTTATCAGTATCGCGTCTCTGTAGTGTACAACGTATCCGCGGAAACTGCTTACTCGGCAACAAACCCGCAAGAGAGACAAGCATTACAATCCACCTCTTCTGACGTGACGTGAAGCGGTCATAAATGGTTTCATAGGCGGCGCCATGGCGAGTTTTAAGCAGAGGAGTTTCTTCTGAAGCCATCTCATGAGCTGCGAGTCGTGCGTTTACTATAGGGCAGAGTGTCATACGAAACCTGCGGCTGAAAAATCCAAACCCCATTCAAATTTATAGCACCTCGTCGTCATTCGGGTCGGTTCCCAATCGACCTTTCAAGTTACGGGTCGGAACATTTAGACAGAATAGACGAATGAATGTAGTTATTGTAGTCGACATGCAGCTGACCGTCCTGACGGCATGGAGCGGCATGGCCAAGCAGTACATATTCCCCCGAGTAGCTGGGATATTGGTGGTCAGCTGCCATTTTTAAGGTTTATAGGGGTTGTAGCCGAGGATGTGAGATGGTCCACCAAGCTTGAGCGTAACAACATGTGCCTTTCCGAAGATTCGATGCCACAATAAATTTCAAAGCTCTTACGGCACATCTGAAGTCAACAAGCCCCAACAAAATAGAAATTTACCCTAATAGCCAGATCCGCCTACTGGATAAGTCTACATACTACATATTGAACTCCTTTGTTGCGAGCTCAATGCCGCCCCACTCGAGGTGGTTAGTTACGAAACCCGGACTCCCCACCCAACACGATGCGGCGAATATCCTATAAGATTGGTGGCGGCGTGGAGGGGTATGGAGCATCAGTGGAGAGCGGTAAGAATAGTTTTGCGTAGCACGGTCATTAGCAGAAGACTTTGTTCTGAAGCCATCTCGCGACTCCTTCGAGTCGTGAGCTTACTATACCGTGAGGAGAATTGCACCAAAGCTTGGTGCTAAAAACTAAGACCACACCCAAGTTTGTACTGTCAATACGGCGGTACATGCCCATTTCCGATTGCTTCCGGAGTCGCTATTTCCTTTGCGTGAACATAATCGATCTTGTCTGCCCGCATCGTCTCTCTCGCAAAGTTACAGCTTGTAGGTATTACGTGTCTCTTCGTTGCTTCCAAGGTCGAACAGAATGTCGCATCTTCCGTTTCGCATTTCCTTCGCTGCGCGGATTCCTTGTACACAGTGCCAGCGGAACGTCACGTCCTGAAAATTATAGACTGGAACTTGACCTTTCCCAACCCAATGCACTTTCCGCGGTGTATCAATAAGGCGTGTGGTTACGATCTGAAATAGAGAAGTTATCTATTAGAAGTGGGTACATTCAAATAACAAAAACACTATTATAACTCCATAATTCAAGTCTCATACTCAGTCGCCTAGGCGGCTGAGCCAGCGTCCAGTCAAACCCCCCTTTTCGACAGCTAAAACCCAGACGTGTCTCAAAGTCTTCTCACTTCAAACGGATTGCGCGAGTAAAGCGGCCGGCGGGAACGGCGGACTGGTGGAGTACTCCTCACACCAGGGCACTCGCGATTCCAGAGAAGCAACAGGGCACAGGGGCCCTTAGAGTAGACTAGCCAGTAATGTCCTACGTAGAGCTTCGCTCTGAAAAGGACAATAATGGAAGAAAAAAAAAAAGTGGGTACATTCATTGGAGTGGCGTTTACTGGCCGCACCATTTTCATTAGTCGCTCCTGGGGCCATCTAGTTGTCGCGCCTCATTTTGGGTAACGATGAATGGGTACATGATGTGTGTAACCTCACCTTGATCATTATCTGATCCCAGTCCGCCAATCTTGCCCTTGACTCGTCGTGAGTGGAAAGTTCCCCACCTTCAAGTTTTAGTGTTTGCCATTGATGCTGTGGAAGAATGTCAAGACGACGTCCCCGACTCATTCCCACTGCCAATCTGATGTTGAGTTGCATTCTCAAACCCATTTACCACGAATCATTTTATAAGAAGTACGCTTGAAGGTGCGTACCAATGAACTATGTGTTTAATGACCTATCTAAAGGTGAGTATCCTGGTAGTATATCGGATAAGTACAACGCCTGTCGTGCTTGAAACATGACCGCGGGAGGGAGGGGTTCGACTCCTCGCCCAAGAGACTCTTTTTGATAAAATTTTGTTTCCTGTACTGAACTATCACACTTCCATTTTCAACACTGACATCCGTCTGTAGTATAATGGATAATTACCGCCGCCTGCCATGTTTGAAACATGGCCTGGAACTTTTTTCGATATGCTCACCCAATTATTTTCGTTCAAATTATCGTACTAGTACTTACTATCAACAAAGTACATGCCCGTTTCCGATTGCTTCGAGCACACAGCGATTGGGGTGCGTAGAGCACTGAGGCACAGCATGACAGCGAGAAGTCAAGCTCACAAGTCCAAGAGCATAGATGGCCCAACAGATGGGCGAAAAAAGCCATTTGATAATCATATAAGACCACGACAGAATCAACAAAAAGCAATGAACAAAAACGAAGCCCCAGAGCCTACTCTCGCACCACATCAGCAAATTACTTATTTTCCCATCACCAAAATTTGGCTGGCCATAGCTTGGTCCCCTTTGTACAAAGCTGTACAGACTCCACAGAGCCCACAGAGGAAAAGTAGTTTGCTGATGCAGACAGTTGTCAGTGTAACGTTGACCATGGAAGTGCGATAATTCAATACAAAAAAACAATTTGGCTGAACTTATCAAAAAGAGTCTCTTAGGCCAGCAGTCGAACCCTGCTCTCTTTCAATCATGGCACGCGCTCTCCCACTGCCATATTTCAAGCATTACAGGCGGGTGTACTTATCCGACATACTACCAAACAGTTGTCAATGTTGACAACTTGAACCTGGAAGTGTGATAATTCGATACAAGAAACTAATTGGCTGAACTTATCACAAAGTCTCTTGGGCGGGGAGTCGAACTCTGTATTAGTAGACGAACTATAGATGAATGAAGATACTAGTAGTAAACATGTAGCTGACGGCATGGGGCCAAGCATATGTGCCTACAAGTAGCCAAGACAGTGGTGGTCTCCATTTCCGTTTAGCTGGGATTTGAAGGATGCGAGATAATTGACCACGTGTACAGCACTCCCGGATGGCTCGATGTACTCGATGTCTACATCGAATTCATTCATCGCGAGCTTTCATTGACATGGCGTCGAGGTGGTTATGTCTGGGCACTTCCGTACATTCACGTGCGAAAAAATCCAAGTGATCACAAATAGTATAAAAGAAGTAATACTAGTACTTGATGTGGCTATTACTGCTTCACTGCTCTGACAGTACTATCGTAGTATGTACTGTGAGTCTTCTCTGGCACGGTAAAATACATCTCTATTAATTATTCTCTACAGTTGAGAACACAACATTCACGCTGGCCCTCATGCGATCGCCATAACGAATCGTCAAGAAAATAATACTGTGAAGTGCTAGTAAGTATTCTGCAATATTGTGAATCTCAATGTTGTAGGCTCACCCCTGTCCTACGAGTGCAAGAACAGCCGCGATGATGTCTGTCCAAGCAACACCTATGTGCTTGATCGATGGGAT
The DNA here is from genome assembly GCA_930272055.1 of Rhizopogon roseolus. NCBI lineage: Eukaryota > Fungi > Basidiomycota > Agaricomycetes > Boletales > Rhizopogonaceae > Rhizopogon > Rhizopogon roseolus. The sequence continues at coordinate 10,604 of CAKNEV010000284.1, read as the reverse complement.
GACCAGGGAAGTCGCAGCAGATAAAATAATCCACCGAACCGCTCTGGAAAGATGAATCAGTACGAAGTATGATCACCGTGTTATACCGTATAGACTGACGCATAAGCAGCTGAAATCTCGGCGCTTCGAGAATGCACTACGTCCACATTATACGAAGCGACCGGATTCACCACGAAATCGACCTGTAAATACTGGTAAGCGACTTCATGCACAGGGGGAGACGGAAGACTTACACCCATTCCATTAGTATATAGACATAACAAATTCAGCGAGAGACCGATCGGACCACCAACATATGTTGTGATTAGTCCCGACGCTGCAACGGACAGCGGCACCATGAACAACCCTCCGATCCACGTCGCTCTCAAACGGTCTTCTGGATACCACACTCCTTTGCGCCGTTCCCGCCACTTCCTGACTACGGTATCCGACAGGCGGCCAGCAATCGGGGCTCCAACTGTCATAGACTGCATTGGCGATCTGTGAAATACAAGGGTCTGTGCTTACTGAAGTTTCCCAGTCCACTAGGGAGGAAGCACGCTCCAATGACGGCCTCGTTCGAGATGCCGTATCGGACACCCTACTCCACTATCAGGCTGTGATAAATAATAGGACGACTAGCTTACAATGGTATACGCAAGTGGTACGAGGAGAACTATATTGTCTTATATGAGAATGCACTGAAGGGATAGTCTCAACGTACCGTAGTCGCTGAGAAACACAAGGCTCGAAGCAACCGTCTACAAAATAGACAACGGGTTTACATCTGACGAGCAAGGCACACAAATTTGCACTCACAGTCGCAAACAAATTCGGACTCCGGAGCAGCCAGAGACCACTCAGGGGATTGACCCATACGATATGGAACCGTCTCCTGTGCACGAGTTTCTCGATGCCTGTTGCGCCTGGATGACTGGTTTCAGGAAAGGTAAAGTAAATGAGAAGTATTTCGAGCAAGCCCCATGCACCAATGGAATAGTGCAAATTGCGCCACGACCAGTACTGCGCCGCGGTACCTGTTTTAAATCAAATCGTTGCCAAGCTCAACTTTCATACATTGACGATTACCCACCTCCAAGAAACGGGGCAACAGCGAGGCCAAAAAGTGCAGACTGAGCCAGCTATTAGCACTGACACATGAACTGTTGGGAATATTCCTCACACCAAAGAATATTCCAATACCAGTGCCTCGTTCCTCCAGTTTATAGATGTCGCCAATAACACCAGCACCCAATGACATACCTCCCGAGCACCCGAACGCCTGGACAAATCGCCAGAATAATAGGCTTCGCAATGACGTCGACATTGCAACACCACAACTCCCGATGCATAAAAACGGCATCCCGCATAGATACATCAGTCGGCGTCCATCTGCATGATGTCAACTTTTAGAATTGCACTCAGTGGTACACCATAAAAAATGGCTCACAGAAAGAAGAATACGATGCCCAAACCAATGCTCCGATAGCAGCAGCAAACATTGACAGACTGACGGTCAAGCTAGGAGATTCGCCATTCGAGCGGCAGCGTTACACCTAAAATTCATAAAATACGCACCTGACAACGGCAGGTGTCGAGTTAAGATCTTTGGCTACCTGAGAAATGGAAGGCACAAATGTCGCTTGAACGAACACTGATACAGACCATTCATGAGCATGCATTTGGACTATAGTATAACGCAGACTGCTTACTTGGTAACAAACCCGCACAAGAGACGACGAATACGATCCGCCTCTTCTGATTTGTCGTGAAGCGGTGATAAATATTTTCGTGAGCGGCGCCATCGCGAGTCTTCAGCAGAGGTGTTTCTTCTGAAGCCATATCGCGAGTTGTGTGGTACGCTTACTACTGTGAGGAGAGGGTTATACGAAAGCTTGGGTGCTACAAAAAATCAAAACCTCATTCAAATTTATAGCACTCCGTCGCTACTCGGGCCACAGCTAAAAGCATGAAGCGACATAGCTAGGCGGTATACGTACCCCCAAGTAGCTACTATCTGAAAGTTCAAACTGCTCGAATGAGTTCTCAATCGAGCGGAGTTATATGCAGCCGACCGCGTAGCATCGCTTAGTGTCGTTTCAATTCAGTACACGAGCGGGCCCACCAATCAGATGAGTGCGCGACTCTTAAGGTAAGCGTTCATTTCAGCTGTTTTGCAGATCTAGTAGGACAGTGGTGGTCTCCATTTCGGTTCCAGGTACCATTCCAGTCGATGATGTGAGGCTCGCGGCCAACTGTTAACATGTGCTTAGTATGAAAGAACAGATTCATCACGTTAGTAGTAGTAATTGATTCGAAGCCCAGTAAACTTCAAAACAGATCTGGCTTCTGAACTCAACACGCCTCAGAAAACAGAAACTCGCCTAATAGCCAGATGCACTTACGTGGTGTCCACATTGAACTACTTCGCCTCAGCCTCGCGTCGGAGCGGGTGATTGAAGGCTGTGCACCGCTTCGGCGTGTTGCAGCTGAGTACTGCAGTGCTACAACAACTTGAAAAGAGTACACAGCATTGAGCTGGCGGTTGAAGTAGTACCCGTGCAAACGCCCGGGCCGCACAGTAAGAGAAGTACCGAGCGCGGAAAAGACCAACGAAGATTCCGATTGTGTCACCATAATTCCATGAAAGAGCTCGGAAGGCATCCGGCAAGATTGCCGGGACTTCAGCTTTTAAGTCCGAGTTAGAGAATTATGATGGAAAGTTGGAATCAAGATCTGGCAAAGGACGGTCAGAATCTACTCGCCATTCAATTGCGCATGTGACATGGTTACGGGATTTGAGCTTGCAACTTCGTATTCAACTTGAAGTTCTCAGCATGAGCACTCATTTTGAATACTATGAGTTTGGCAGCTGAGAGGAGGGCGTGGAGCGTCGGCGAAGATCAAAGGCATCGTGTTTCAATTTCGAAAGTTGCTGTACAGTGTAGATAGCTTTCACATAGAAGGAACGACTGAGAAGGGGGCTGTCCCTTCTTTTAGGCACTTGGATACGGGAGATGGGAGAACAATCTTAGACATCGTAGTCGGCTCGGCAACTAGTCTGTAAGAACTGTTGATCAACGTTGACGTTGATGACTCGATGAATGGATTACTTCGCACCTGGACCTGTTGACTCCGTATTATGCATGTTGATCAACTTGCGTTGGATCACATAGGTTTGATGTGATCCCTCCTCTTGGGAGTCAGCGGGGGCCCATGTCGTGTCGGACCACCGTGACTTTTATTACGACCCGATTTCTAATTGCGAGTTCTACTCTCTGATTGTATCAAATGAAACTAGGTCGCCGATGCACATGTTGTTACATAATTTGTAAATTACTTGGTAGTTGGGTTACAGCTTACCTAACCACACGACTAACACCTCAGTTCGCTACATTACGAGTACACGAGTGAGTATACACTCGTTTTCTTTTGGTTCCTCGTCCAGGTACCTCCAAAAAAATTCACACCCATATTTAAAGGCAGTACTAGAATAGGATGCTCTTTGAGTCTTGACCGGGACATCGGCGTCCCTTCTACTACACCAATTTGGAAAGCCTGCACACGAGGTAATGTGCACTCAATGTCAAAAGGCCACTTTGGAGTATACTGGTACACATAACAAATTGCGGAGAACAAGGACTCACCAATCTAGCACTTGATTTTAGTTTCCGGTACACTCCTGCATTGGATGATTTAGGTGTGATTTTCGTAGTTATTGCGCGTACTCGCTGCAGTCTTACATATGTAGGACAGGGCATTTACGGATGGCAAGAATAATGAGACACGAGGCACATGGCGTGAAGCTCGTATCAGTAGTTCGGAGGCTCAGGGCTGTATGTCAGACCAACGGAAGCGAGCCCTGAGTCCTAACCAAGCTCAATATCAAACGAAACACTTACTGAGGATGACTCGTCTACTGTAGCAATGCGCAGGGGACAAGAAGTGGCCAAAAGTGGCCACATTTATAATCATTCAACAAGGAGCTCGAAACAAAGGATGAACCATCGATATTACGCAGGTTGGCGGATAAAGGACAACTTGAACGCCCGAGACACAGATGAGAGCAATAGTATCAACGAAAAACCCGCGAACTTTTCAGGGATGCAGTACGAAAGACGAAGGCTACTGCAGAGCAGCAAATAGACTCGGAGGGCATGAGTGAGCAGTCATGGCCTCGGGCTGGGGCTGAGCGATATATAAAAATGAAAATAATCATGTACAAACCTGCTACGCAAGTAGCCGGAAAATGCGTCAATTATCTTCTAGAGTTGAAAACCCAACGTCCACGCTGGCCCTCATGCGATCGCCATAACGAATCGTCAAGAAGATGATCCTAAGGAGCGGCAGGTAAGTAATTTCCAATATCTCGATCTAGCAGGTTTACCCTTGTCCAACTAGTGCGAGAACAGCTGCAATGATGTCTGTCCAAACAACACCGATGCGCTCGATCGATGGCATGACAAGAGAAGTCGCAGTAGATATAATAACCCATCGGACCGCTCTGGTAGGATGAATCAGTACACAGTTTGATGGTCGTGTTATATAAAATAGACTGACATATATGCAGATGTAATCTCAGCGCTTCGGGAGTGCACTACGTCCACATTATAAGAACCGATCGGATTCATTACGAAATCAACCTGTAACAATCAGTGAGGAACTTCGTGCACAAGGAGATACAAAGACATACACCCATTCCATTCGTAAACAGACACAATAAATTCAGCGAGAGACCGATCGGACCGCCGACATATGCCTTGAGTAGCCCTGATGCCGCAATGGATAGCGGCACCATGAACAACCCTCCGATCCACGTTGCTCTCAAACGATCTTCCGGATACCACACTCCTGCGCGTTTTTCCCGCCAACTTCTGACTACAGTATCGGATAGGCGGCCAGCAATCGGTGCTCCGACTGTCGAAGATAACGCTGGTGATTTGTGAAATATAATGATCTGTACCCACTGAAGTTTCCTATTCCGTTGGGGAGGAAGCATGCTCCGATGACTGCCTCGTTCGTAATGCCATATCGGACGCCCTACTCTGCAATGAGACTGCGAGAAATAACAGGATACCCGGCTTACCATGGTATACGCAAGCGGTACGAGGAGAACTACGTTATCTTCTAATAATTTGCACTGAAAGGATAGTATAAAGTATAAGCGCACCAAAGTCAGTGAAGAGCACAAGACCCGAAGCAAGCGTCTACCAAATAGACTGTGAGTTTGCATCTGATACGTACAGATATTCAAAAAAAATGCACTCACAGTTGCAAATAAATTTGGACTACGGAGCAGCCAGAGACTACTCAGGGGATTAACCCATGCGATATGAAACCGGCTCCTGCGCGCGATTTTCTCAATACCTGTTGTTCCTGGATGGCTGGTCTCAGGGAAAGTAACGTAAATGAGAAGCATCTCAAGCAGGCCCAACGCAGCAATGGAATAGTGCAAATTGCGCCACGACCAGTACTGCACCGATGCACCTGTTTCATTCATTTTCAACGTCAACCTTGATAAACACACAGACCAATGACAACACCTACCTCCAAAAAACGGAGCAACAGCGAGGCCAAAGAGAGAAGACTGAGATATCCCTCAGCACTGATACACGGCCCATTTAATTAATCATCCCTCACGCCAAAGAATATCCCGATACCAGTGCCTCGCTCCTCCAGTTTATAGATGTCGCCAATAACACCAGCACCCAACGACATGCCTCCCGAGGACCCGAACACCTGAACGAATCGCCAGAATAATAGACTCCGCAACGACGTCGACATCGCAACACCACAACTCCCGATGCATACAAAGGGCATCCCGCATAAATATATCAATCGCCGTCCATCTGTAGGATGTTAGTATGTAAACTCACACTTATCAGACGACGTACAGAAAGAAGAATATGCTGCCCAAACTAGCGCACTGACGGCAGAAGCGAGCATTGACAGGCTGACTGTCAAGCTAGGAGATTCGTGGCAGTGTCACACCTGAGGTTCATACAACACGCACCTGACAATGGCAGGTGTTGAGTCAAGATCTTTGGCTATTTGAGGGATGGAGGGCATGAGTGTCGCTTGAACGAACGCTGACAGACCATTCATCGCATGTCGCGCATTTGGACTGTAATATAACGCAAATTGCTTACTTGGTAGCAAACCTGCACAAGAGACGACAAATACGATCCATCTCTTCTGATTTGGCGTGAACCGGTCATAGATGTGTTCGTGCACAGCATCGCGATTCACCAGCAGAGGGGTTTCGTCTGAAGCCATCTCGCGCAGCGCGGAGTGACTTATATGAAAGCTAGCTGCAAAAAATTACAACCACATCTAATTTTATAGCGTCCTGTTATGACTCGGGTGACTCAGGGTTTTCACAAGAACCATTTGACCAGACAGGTCATAACTTGTAGGGCTAGTGTGATCATAATATAAATGTCATGTGACTCCGTTGGTCATCCGAAACGTATGACTAACTGAGGAATATCTATATACACTGTTCTCTGTAATGTTAGACGTCAGAGAACGTCCTAAAGTGAATAAAGTCTCCTAATGAGTCTTTAACATTCCCTGTGTCCCAGTCATCATGTGTGCATCAAGTTTCAAAATCTTGGAGTTGCCGTACTGGGGTGCTTAAGAAAATCAATACTGTATCCAAATTTATAGCATTCCGCTATCACTTGGATGGGTTGAGTCGGTTCTTTCAGTTCTTATGATTAGTCCTCCCTAGGCAGACCATAGACGAACCAAGATAGTCATCATAGAGCTGACGGCGCGGAGCGACATGGTCATGCAGCGCATATACCCACAGGTAGTTGGCTACGCAGTGGTCATTTCAGCTCCAACTGCCATTCTAGCCAATGGTGTGAGATTGAACCATTTGCCTCTGCTTAGTGCTGCATGGGGGGTCGTGGAACATCGGCAGGGAATGTCAAGACATCGTGTTACTGCGATAGATAGTTGGACAGAGCTTCTTTGACCTTCTGAATTGCACGAACTCAGTTGACTACGACCCGATTCCTAATCTCCAGAGCTCTATTTTCAGATTTCATGGTATATATGTCAGTTATTCGTGATTTAGTCATCAGCTCTGCTCGAGAGATCACGGTGATGAGGCATCTCAGAGACCAGGATACGTCTCCAGTCTTCACATCGTATTTGATCCAAATGAAGCACATCCTCGCCAAAAATTTGTCAGCGATTCTCTACAGTCGAAAATCCAACATCCACACTGGCCCTCATGCGATCGCCGTAACGAATCGTATAGAAAATGACTCTAAGAAGTAATAATGAGTATTTTCCAATCTCGTTGAATTTTCACCCCGAGCCTCACCCTTGTCCGACGAGTGCAAGGACAGCCGTGATGATGTTTGTCCAAGCAACACCGATGTGCTCTACCGATGGGATAACCAGAGCAGTCGCAGCAGATACAATGAGCGACCGGACCGCCCTAGCAAGTAAGATAAATTTCGATAGTGTTATTATATTGTACAGACTTACATATAAGCGGCTGTAATCTCAGCGCTTCGAGAGTGCACTACATCCACATTATAAGAACCAATTGGATTTATCACAAAGTTGACCTGTGAAAACCAGTGAGTGACTTCATGCACGAGGAGAGGCAAAGACTTACACCCATTCCACCCGTATAAAGAGACAATAAATTCAGCGAGAGACCTATCGGACCGCCAACATACGTTGTGAGCAACCCAGACGCCGCGATGGATAGCGGCACCATAAACAACCCTCCTATCCATGTCGCCCTCAAACGATCTTCTGGACACCACACTCCTTTACGCCGTGCCCGCCACTTTCTGACTACAATATCGGACAGGCGGCCAGCAATCGGAGCCCCGACTGTGAAAAGATAACGTCAGTGAATAGTAAAATATAAGGTCAGTACATACCGAAGTTTCCCAGTCCGTTGGGGAGGAAGCATGCTCCAATGACTGCCTCGTTGGTGATGCCGTACCGGACACCCTACGCTACGATCAGGCCAAGAGAAATAAGATGACAACCAGCTTACAATGGTATACGAGAACGGTACGATGAGAACTAAAGCATATTATATGAGAATGCACTGAAGAGACAGGATCAACCCACCATAATTACTAATGATTACAAGACTCGCCGCAAGCGTCTACCAGACTACCATTCGCATCTAGTCTTTAAAGGTAAGGAAAAATGAACTCACAGTTGCAAACAAATTTGGACTCCGGAGCTACTTAGGGGATTGATCCATGGGATACGGAACCTTCTCCTGCAGGCGACTTTCTCGATGCCTAATGTGCCTGGATGGGTCGTCTCAGGGAACGAAAAGTATATGAGAAGCATTTCAAGCAGGCCCCATGCACCCAGGGAATAGTGCAAATTGCGCCACGACCAATACTGTGCCGCTGCACCTGTTTAAAATCATTGTCAGACTCTGAGTCAGCTTGTAAACATGCACATCAGCAACAATACTCACCTCCCAGAAACGGGGCAATAGCAAGGCCAAAAACCGAAGCCTAGGGAAACCCTTAGCATCAATACATGCATCATATTTAAGCCATCCCTCACACCAAAGAATACTCCGATACCAGTACCTCGCTCCTCCAGTTTATAGATATCGCCAATAACACCAGCACCCAACGACATGCCTCCAGAGCACCCAAACGCCTGAACAACTCGCCAGAATAGTAAATTCCGCAACGACGTCGACATTGCCACACCACAGCTCCCGATGCATAAGAACGGCATCCCGTATAGATACATCAATCGGCGCCCATCTGCAGTATCTCATACTTGAGCCCGATGTTAGACCATGACAAAACGACTCACAGAAAGAAGAATACGCTGCACAGACCAGTGCTCCGACAGCGCCAGCAAATATTGACAAACTGAAGCCCAAGCTAGGAGAGTCGTCATTCAAGCGCCAGTCTTACATCTGAAATACGTGTGACACGCACCTGACAATGGCGTGTGCTGAGTCAAGATCTTTAGCTATCTGTGGGATGGAGGGTACGAATGTCGCTTGAACGAACACTGTTAGATACCGTATATCAATATTGCGCTTTTTTATATCCTTGCAAGTTGCTTACACCGTCAAATGGCGCCAATGTCTGACAAACATAATTTTCCGGCTGCTCCCGCCCAACATTCACACATGGTTTGCCGTATGTCAGCTTGAAATGGATGGCAGACAAATAGAGCAATGCTGCAGAGACCTACAGCGCCACATGTCGCTCACATGATTCGTCAAACGTCTGAGCAATGTTTGACCGATGTCTGACAAATGCTGCACAAGTGTGAGCGGTATATACACATAGCATATTATTTTTAAATATCAAAAGTCGGCATTTGCGGCTGTAGCATTGGAAATAAATAATTCGTTGTCGAAGCAGTTGCAGGATTAATATCATGAACGCAATAATATTAATGAGTGTATAATATACAAGTAAGGAGAGGTAGACTAGTAGCGCATCATCTTTTCATGAATTACCACCCAACAGCGAGTCGCAATTGAATTAAAACTAGGAACTGGTAGTGAACTGCTGATTGACTCTTGAATGGGAAGATAACAGATACATCGAATGTAAAACACTCACTGAGACGAATTTCATTCAATGGGAAGCACCTCTCACTTCCTGTGCCACCCCAACATACCCCAGGCTGCTCCATTCCATTTGAAGTACCGGACTCGGTAGGTAGAGTATGGTGGCCGAGAGAGCATGAGGGCGACTTGGAGGTACTTAGATGAGTAGTGAAAATAAATAAATAAGGGGGGTAATGGATGGCATTAGATAGTAGAGCACAGCAGAGAGGAGTCGAAGCGGACTTGTGAAAAAAAAAAAAGAATGATGACTCATCAGCGCTTCAGCAGCTGTCGAGTCGACTCTGTTAAAACAAATGCTATATGTGTGATGAATCCTCTGTGTGACTAACATTATAATACAATGTTATTCAGTGACCGCTTGCACCCAAGCTCAGTCACATTTCAAACATCTGACAGACGTTTGACCAAACGTCTCACGGACAAACGGCAGCAAACATACCACATTCAAATCAAGCCAACATATCACACTTGTCTGCCCGGTGTCACCCCAGAGGTTTCTCACGGGCCGTAGTAATATTTGTATCAAATGTTCTGATTAGGTTACGGTCGTTTGGTGGTGTACTTGGTAGCAAACCCGCACAAGAGACGACAAACACAATCCATCTCTTCTGATCTGGTGCGAAGCGGTCATAAATAGTTTCATGCGCGGCACCACCGCGATTCTTCAGCAGGGGGGTTTCTTCTGAAGACATCGGATGAGCTCCAGGTGGTGCTCCTCGTGGAGTATTATACGGAAAGCTGAGTACTAAAGGATCCAAATCGCATCCAATGCGGTTTATAGCAACGCTAGTGGTCAGATCACAGGTGGGGATAGTCAACATGCTTTCTCGGTTCCATCATTTTAGAGCTATTTGCAAAAAGGTTAGCAGTACAGGAACATCGGTCGTGCACCACAAAAGTGTTGTGTTCCGGAGCCTCCGAAGTTGTGATCTCCGAGTCCGACGCCGCCACGTCATAGAGGAGCGGAGCGTGGGAAAGCGGAACGGAGCGTGAGAAGACGGAGCGGAGCAATGCGCAGTACACTCCA
>CAKNEV010000283.1:0-37303 GCA_930272055.1 Rhizopogon roseolus | reverse complement strand
AGGACTATGATAGAACTTGCATGACGTGTGTATTAGAATTGCACAGATATCATGCACGAGTATGACAGTATCTGGTGTTACATAGTGATCTTTGGGCTGCCAAGTCATGGGCAACCTCAGCTGAGCAGCTGAAGCACGGCTCAGCATTAATTGCATACCAGACTGCATTGAGCTTCCTTGATGACTGGCAGCACTTAACTGGTTTATCATCTTCGTCACACCATTTTGAGATGGTCAGGATGGCCACTTTATCGCTTGCTATGGATGCTTTCTCATGCAGTGTTCGTTGTGGTGCATTGACAACTGCTGTGGAGTTGGTAGAACAAGGTCGTGCAGTATTCTGGACCCTGCTGCTCAAACCTGTCTTTGAGACTGAAGGCAAGGTTCATGAGAGATAAGGATCGATTAGAATGACCAAAGGGATGGAGTGCAAGTGCAGCTCGATGGAGGTCAATGGCCTCATTGAGGTCAGACAAGACACCCTCAGGCTGGTGCTGCCAGTGGAATCTTGTATGGAGACTCAAGGCAAGGTTGTTGAGACACAAGGATCGATCAGAATGATTGGGTGGACAGGATGAAAGAGCAGCTTGGTGGAGGTTGATGGCCTCATCCAGGTCAGACATGGCACCACACTTCTCAAATCTGTCTTGGAGACCCAAGGCAAGATTGTTGAGAGAGGAGGATTGATAAGAATGACCAGGAGGACAGAGTGCAAGTGCAGCTCAATGGAGGTCAATTGCCTCATCCAGGTCAGACAAGAAACCCAGCTGCTGGAATTTGGCTTGGAGACTTGAGGCAAGATTATTGAGGAAGGTGGAATGATTGAGATGATGAGGGGGTGAGAGCATAAGTACAGATCGATAAATGTCAATGGCCTCCTCCAGGTCAGATAGAACACCCCGATGATGGAATCTACTATTAGGTTATTATTTGGTTGAGTTATAGGCTAATCTTGGAGACCAAATGCAAGGTTGTTGAGTGAGGTGGGTTGATTAGGATGGCCAGGGTCCCAAAGTGCACATGCAGCTCAATGAAGGTCAATGGCTTCATCCAGATCAGACAATGTGCCACACTGCTCAAATCTGGCTTGGAGACTTGAGGCAAGATTGTTAAGAGACGAGGATCAATCAGAATGACCAGTAGGACGGAGTGAAAGTGCATCTTGATAGAGGTCAATAGCCTCATCCAGGTCAGACAGGGTGCCATGCTGCTGGAATCTATTCTGTAGACTTGAGGCAAGGTTGTTGAGAGAGGTGGATCGACTAGAATGACCAGGTGGACAAAGTGCAAGTGCAGCTTGATGGAGGGCAATGGCCTCATCCAGGTCAGAAAGCAGGCCATGCTGTTCAAACCTTGCTTTCAGACATAAGGCAAGGTTGCTGAGAGATGAAGATCGAACAGGATGGCCAGGGGGACAAAGCACAAGGGCAGTTTGATGAAGGTCAATGGCCTCCTCTAGGTCATGTGAGATACTTTGCTGCTGGAAACTGGTTAAGAGACTCATGGCAAGGCTGTTGAGAGAAAAAGATTGAGCAGAATGACCAGGGGGACAGAGTGCAAGTGCAGCTCGATGGAGATCAATAACTTGATTCAGATCAGACAGATCACCCTGCTGCTGGAATCTGGCATGAATGCTTGAGCCAAGGTTGTTGAGAAAGATGGGTTGAGTAGAATGGCTTGCAGTGGAATAGTGTGAAAGTGCAGCTTGATGGAGGTCAATAGCATCATCCAGGTCAGATAACCTGCCATGTTGTGTGAATCTGGCTCGGAGACTTGAGGCAAGATTATCGAGATATGTGGACCGCTCAGGATATCCAGGAGGGCAAAGTGCAAGTGCAGTTTGATAAAGGTCAATAGCCTCATCAAGGTCAGACAGTGCACCCAGCTGCTGGAATTTATCTGCAAGACTCAGGGCAAGGTTGTTGAGACAGGAGGATTTATGTTGATCTGAATGACCAGTGGGCCAACATGCAAGTGCAGTTTGATAGAGGTCAATGACCTTATGCAGGTCAGACACTCCACCCTGCTGCTGGAATCTGACTTGAAGGCAAGTGGCAAGGTTGTAGAGATGAGAAAATCGCTTGGGATGACCAGAGGGACAGAGTGCAAGTGCAGCTTGATGAAAGCCAATGGCCTCATCTAGGTCAGATATAACATGATGGTGCTCAAACCTGTCCTGCAGACTCAATGCAAGATTATTCAGAGAGAAGGATCGATCAGAATGACCAGGTGGACAGAGTGCAAGTGCAGCATGATGGAGGTCGATGGCTTCATCAAGGTCAGACAGGGTACCCAGCTGCTGGAATCTGGCTCGCAGACTTGAGGCAAGGTTATTGAGAAAGGTAGATTGACTAGAGTGGCCAGCAGGATGGTATGAAAGTACAACTCGATGGAGTCCAATGGCCTCTTGCAGGTCAGAAAGGTCTCCCCGCTGCTGGAATCTGTCTTGAAGACCCAAAGCAAGATTTTTGAGGACAGAGGATCGCCTAGAATGAACAGAAGGGCACAAGGCAAGTGTGGCTCGATGGAGGTGGATGACCTCATCCAGGTCAGACCGGCCATGCTGCTGCTTGAATCTGGCTTGGAGACTGACAGCAAGATAGTTCAGAGATAAGAGTCGATCAGAATGATTTGGGGGACATAATGCAAGTGCAGCTCGATGGAACTCAATGGCTTCATCCAAGTCAGACAGGACACCCAGCTGCTGAAATCTGGCTCGGAGACTTGCACCAAGGTTATTGTGATACAGTGATCTCAATCGATCAGAATAACCACGGGGGCAGAGCACAAGTGAGGCTCTATGGAGGTTGATGCACTCATCCAGGTCGGACATGGCATGCTGCTCAATGAATCTGGCCTGAAGACTGACAGCAAGGCGGTTCAGAGACAAGAACCGATCAGAGTGACCAGGGGGTGAGAGTGCGAGTGCAGCTCGGTGGAGGTTAATGGCCTCGTCCAGGTCGGACAAGACACCAGTCTGCTCAAATCTGGCTTGAAGGCTCAAGGCAAGGCCACCGAGAGCGATGGATCGATCAGAATGACCAGGTGGATGGAGTGCTAGTGTAGCTCGACGAAGGTCAACAGTGTCATCCAAGTTGGGTAGGACACCCTTGGGTCGCTGCTTGAATCTGGCTCGAAAGTTGCTGAAAAACCAGGATGGACGGAATGGGCGAAGTGCAACTGCGGTTGGAGAGAGGTCAATATTAACCTCATCCAGATCACATTTTTTCTTGAATCTGGCTCGGACACGGGAGGCAAGGTTGCTGAGAGATGTTGATTGATTAGAACGGCTAGGGGAACGCTCCTGCAAGGTAGCCCGTGGTGGCTCGACATTGTCTGCCATGTAAGGTATATGGTTAAACAGGAACTGTGAACCAGGCGGGAGAGTCAGGGCGAGGATATGTGTAACACGAGACGAGATTTCAACTCGTAGCTCACTGCCGTATCTCGCTAATGAGCACAAAACCGAGTAAGATCTGGTAAAATACGCACATAAAGCAGAAGAATATGACAGAAATAATGCTCTGAATGCTGAGGGAGAGATATATGTTTCGAAGCGCAGTTACCGTGGGGGCGCCTTAGAGCTGTGCGGTTCTCACAGGACATTGCAATGCTTACATGATCAAGCAAGTCTGAAATAGATCGGGTATGGGATGGTGACCGACCTGCAATGTCACACCAGCCTGCTGGTAAGTCTTACAATGTTTCACCAGTCTCGTGCTTCAATGTAAGGATGCTGGCAGACTTGCGGTTACCTGACATGTCATGTATGCCATATGGATATCTCTTAAGATTACCAAGATTTCCGAGTGTCGTACTCGATGGTTGACCACACTGGCACCGTTTCTTGTTGAAAATGGCACCCGAAATATATCAGCTGTGCAGTGACTGAAATTCAGTGTTTGGAGATGAAAATTAGAGTATAGTTACTTGCGTTGTGTGAATACGAACAAATCAAAGGTCTCCATACCCTTCAAGGTCATCATCGGCCTCGTCTTCCCCATCCTCAGGACCTAGACCATCATCGTCGGCTTATAGTCCGTCATTCTCACTGTTACCTTCGCCGTCTTCGTCATCTGTCTGTTCCTCTTCTTGGTCAAGCCCACCATAGCCATACTCGTCTACCTCTCAGTCCAATTTCATGTCATCACTCCCATCAGCAGCATCGTCATCACCTTCCATTGGATCTTCACTGCCTTCACCTTCGGATTCCTGTTCTACATCGGAGTTGGTACCTTCATCTGGAACAATTCGATCTAAAGGATCGCGATCCTCGAAGAACCCTCGCGTTACGTTGCGAGTTGACTTGTGGTCGACTCTGCCGCCATCAACATGTCTCTGTCAACAAACCTAGTATCAATAGTGAGTATATTACTAGACGGGGGTGGACGAGATCAAATACTCACATATTCACGTAGTAAAACTTCCAGTCTTCATTATTTTCATGAACAGGACGGGAGATCGAAGGAGGTAAAAGTTTGTCTGACCGGCCATAGGCAAACCCAGGGGTTAAGTGTACACCACGAATGATGTAACGATGTAACGCGGATCTAGGAATCCAAATGCTCCAGGCTCGTCTGCTGGAATGAATCCAAGTCGGTGAAGACGTTTTGCCTTCCAGGCCGACCAATAGTTATTCGGGTCACGACCGAACCATCTAACCCACAGAAAATCCATTTGTTGTGGTGAGTGGAATGCAGGTGCTCCGTTGCCCACATACGAAATGTTGGTGTGAAAGACACCAAGGATGCGGGCATACCAATACGGATGAGAAGTATCACCCTCATGTGCGAGGACCATGACATCGGCATGAGTTCGTGGATTGAGTGAGTCTTGTGAACGGCGAAGGTCATATGTCGTGTAGTTGATCCGGGGTACTTTGTGACGGAAATGCAATTATTCACAAAGATAACTTGTGCTCGTTCAGCTGTCGTAAATTCCGATTCGTCGCCATCGCATGGATGCCCGTGCGAGATGTTGCCTGCCACCAAGCGAAAACTTGTTGAACTTGACAAAGCCAACATTGTACTTGAGATGGTGCAGGCGAAAATATGAGGCTCGACGTGGGGCCTGCAAGCATGAATATCCAGTGCAGCCATCCTGTTAATAATGATGAGTGCCGTCGCCTAGAAATATGTGAAATTTACATACCGCGACTGGCACTGAATGACGATGCTGATAGAACCAGCCTTGTTGGTTTTTCAAGAGGTGAATCGCTCACATGCTAATTTGCGTGAATCTGGTGAGAGGACAAGGGAGTGACAAGCATTTTTGGTTGAGTGGAGCAAGGAGATGGCGGGAATTGAAGTCCCAGAACTCGGTGGTGTGGTCGAGACTGGATGGAAGCGCTGGCAAGGAGAGCATAGTCATTCGAAAGTGCGAGACCAGCATTGTGCTGCAAACTTATCCTTGAGACCTCAAGACAAATGAATTCATGTGCAACCGAGGGTTTGTCATTCCGACTGTGGAACATAGGTTCGACCAGCGTCAACAGTGCATCAAGCACGTAAAGACTTCCCGCATGCCTAGTAAAGCAGTCTGATATAGCGGGAGCAGCGATCGTACCATTCAGATCGATGTGACTTTGTTACGAGGCTCAGGCGGATACGTAGACTGCAGGGGATTGTTCACCGAGTCGAAGATATACAACGGCAGCTGGCGAACATCAATCATATTGAGGCGGGTGAGTAGCAGAACAGCAACGCGGGTCGACGATGCATAGGCGGGGCATGGATTCTCCGATACGATCTCTGCAACACGATCGAGCGCGGCAGAAGCATCAACACCGTAATCAAGAGCCTTATTGATTGCGTGCTGGAGGAAGTTATCCCATGTCTCGAATTCGTCATTGGCCATATCAAACGCGTTCAATATCCTAATGAAAGGTTAGTGCTGGTAATGACAAAGTTCCATGAGGCTGCTCACCCAAAAGGAACACCAAGCACTAAGGCAGCTCCTTCCAAAGGTCCCTCGGCGTCCTCGGTCAACTTCTCAATGAAGCAGCCCCAGATGAGGCTTTGAACTCCTGGCGCATACAACAACATGGCCACGGCGTGTGATCTCGTCCAGAATCTCCGTAGATCATCCACTTCGCAAACAACAAAAACTCCAGGTAGGCCCAATGTCTCCTGTCATCATCTGGAGAATCCGTCTCCCATACATGATTGGCTTCAACCCGGCAGAATGAATAGATTGTTGGGGAAAGCAGTCAGCATCACAGCCCATAACTCTCTGGTGACAGTTAGTTTGAGAGCAGCATTGGGCCACGAGGGCAGCGAGCTCTGCTTGCGAGACATAACAGGACTGGCGTGCTGAGGTAGGGGAGGTCCAACCTTGGACGAAAGGTCGAGGAGTCACAAAAAATGTCTACAAGTATCGTAGCTGGCTTTGGTTGCGAAGTCAATAGTTCCATCGTCATTGCTATTGTATAACACCTGAATGAGCATCACGTAGATGACTAGTTAACTGAGACACACCTTGCAAGACCACTACATTGGCCTTCAATAAGCCTTGCCATATAGTAAGGACTTCGATCTACGTCCCAATAATCAGTCATGCAACCACAACCTATGGTGTGACTAACCGGTGGTCCACTATCCTCTGGCAGCTCAAGGAACCTGGGTCCAGATCTCCAGATGTCCATGAGGTTATCGAACACCCAGCTGCGGGACAGCTCGTCCCTCGTCAAGAACCACACATCGCTCAATTGCGGACATTCGTCTAGCATTGGCCTCATGGCGGTGGCTAATGTCTTGTATTCCGTTGTAGGTAGGTCCGAATTGGATGAGAAGAGGGGATGAAGAATAAATTTGTTCATGCTCCAAGCCTCCCCAACGTTCTCGGCACTCACTAGTATTCTCGCAATCTCCATTCCATCGCCACAGGTTTGACCGCCCTCCTTGATCAGCAGCTTGAAGGTTCGATGCACTCATGGGACTCGCAGGAGAGGCTTGGATAGTATTACTGCACTTTAAATTGTTGTTTAGTACGCGTCGCGTCCAAATCATTTTGAACTCCGTCAGGAAGTGTTTCAAAGTCTGCGACTATCCCCGTTTGTTCCCCCCTTTCTTTCCTTCCATAATGATCTGTCGCTGTCAAGCTCGGCCTCCAAAAAAACGCACTGCCATCAGATCAATAGTTCAATGAGCTCGCAACGCTCCGAGTCAGACGATTTTCATCCCTGAAGTACTCAATACAGTGTCACACTCCAGCCTCCGATCCCGAAGTCTTCCTGCAACTGGGAAGGCTGTTCAGGTATGGTTGTTTCTCATTCACTTAGTCTGATTTTGCCTGTATCTCGTGCCCAGATTTCCCTAATGACCTAAAACCATATATTACTACAGTAGGTTGGTGCCTATATGCACGTTATATGCATGTTATATGCACATACCTAATGATTACAAACAATCGGATCAATAGTTCAATGACCTCGCAGTGCTCAGACGACTTTTCATGAACAGCGTCAACGAACACGAACCGCGTGAACTTGACGACGATGACGGGCCTGAGCAACAGCCTCGGCGTAGACACAGACTCGGATGTGATGACGGTAACGTGTTGTTACGTGCCTAGTCCTAATTATTCACTTTGCTTTCTTCCTCTCTAGCCTCCCGCCCTCCCGATTCTCCCAACGTTCTCCGTTGACTCCTCCTACGTCTCCTCCACCGCCAGAGAGCATGGTGCGCCAACCACCCAGCCGTGGCCGCGGTCGTGGTCGTGGTCGCGCTCGCGGTAGTCGTGGCAACCAACGTGGCAATCATTGATTCCTCACTATTCGAGTATCACTTATGTATGCGTCTTTTCCTCGCTCGCATGTCTCTAGAGGCTATTGTCTCAGTCACACCTTTTTCGTCCCATTTCTCTGACTTTATGTTGCCAGCTTTCGATGTTTTAGCATCATTATTACTGAATTAATTGAATTTCGATGTATTATCGTCTAAGTTCATGTATGACTTGGGACTATGATAAGTGTCCGCAATCTGCTACAAGTTGGCCAACTCATATATACCTGGCTACGAACGAACACACATGTTGCACCAGTCTGGTACAAACTTGCATAAATTCCGAAGCATCTACGCTATTGTATGACCTCGTACCAGGCTGGTGTTGCCTTATGGGAAATTGTGGATTTTGTGGAACCATATACGAGTAGGTAGCACCATATACAATATGTCTGGTGCTCTTTTGTTGATGGTAGAAGATAAGCCAGAAATTTGCAAACAGTCCATAAAAATGAACGCTTGCAGTAGTATCCGATGATCCAAGCTTGAAGACAAGACCAACATACATATACAGCATAAATAGCCAGAACTTGTTTTGATGGCGAAGTGAGGAAGAACTTCCTATAGGCTCCTACCCTCCATTTACTTCTCGATGTGTACCTCGGCTGATACGAGAACCGCTTTCTGAGCTAGTAACGTGTCGCGCCCACTGAGGATCTTTGGTGGTATCTCGCTTGGGATATCGCCCGTAACATATATTCCATCAGGCAGCTGGCCGCTGCACTGATCATTGATTCGCAGGTTCATGTAGCCATAAAGCATTCTGATCTCATATACTTTTGTCAGGAGACTAGTAGGATCAGTTTTGCGCATACTATATCATTATGGAAGTTAACCGAGTCGATATAGTCAGTACTGCTAGCTAACTAGCTAGGTCGTATCATGGCGTTCACCTGTACGACAGATATTGGATGCCAGTGAAGACTCAAGAAGAGAGGAAACGTATATGAAAATAGATGGACGACGGAGTATATACAAATATCCTACATGTGAATCTCGGAATACAAGTTAACACAAAAAACTGGTTTGTCGGGCAGCATCGAGGACGTTTGTGAAGGGGCCACGTCGATTTGTCTCTTTGCTTTGCTCTGCTTCACTCCCGCCTCCGCTCTTTCCCACTTCGCTCCATATACCACTTAATACTATGTACTATGGAGTACATCAGTGAGGGTTCTACACATACATAGCTATAATACAACGTACCGATCAAGTGGTCTCTTCAAAGTCCTCATTTGTCAGTTGCCGAGCACTCAATAACTTCCCGATGTGCGTAGGCAAGTACCCCATTCCCTTACGGCGAATACCGAAAAGAACCTTCAGCATGGGGATAGGCGATTGTCGGAAGCTATCGGGGTAATTCGCAACAGCAGGCCGATCCTGGGGTCTAATGAATCCATCACTTTGAACCTTGAATGCACCCTGGTCCTCCAAATCCGTAGTGTAAATCCCCAAGAAGCGACTCAGCTTCACGTATTCTCTGCGATGAGGAAAGTACAGTTGCCCAGCAAAGATATTGAGCTGGCGGACGAGCACTTCATTTGGCCTCCATCGTATGGGCAGCGATGGTACGCTGTAAAGGCGCAAGTCATCGGATGACTTCATCATCTTGATGATTCGAGGCGTATACACGTGCAGGTGAACTCGCTTACTTGCCCGAATATCGGGTAATAAAGCGTTAACTTCGAAGGGGCTGACAATGACCAGCACCGGCACTCCCGACGCTGTACTCGAGAGAATCCAGTTGACTGGGCGGATGTAACTGTCCGTCTTGTCTATGTGGCCCAACTGGACTGTAGTAGTGAAATCCCTGGAGGCAAGCACGTCTTGTGTCCACGCCTGACTTCCAAAGAAAGCAGCAGAAGTTTTGGCGAGTGTGTCAAACACTGGAGTGAACACCCCAGACCCATTCGGAATGCAGCCAGTTCGAATGAAGACTTTGACATCTTCATCAATGCGATGCGTCACAGCAGGAACTCGTACCGGCCTCTCCACCTCATACTCTCGCTCAAGTTCATGTACCACCTCTCTCTCTTGTTCTTCGTCCAGGTGATTATCGGGCAAAGTACACAGTCCCAGGCTGCTGCATCTCTTCCAAAGCTCTATATCTACTGGGGACTGTGATGCCTGGGCAGGGGCATATAGTTCTTCCAAGTGCTTAGCTTCTCGCTGAAGCCACGAGTCTGAGAGTTCGGCAGGAGAAATGCGGTCAGATAAAAAGGAGGACCATGAACCGTGGCGAGTTTTGTAATCCACCCCATGCTGCAGCCATTGTGAAGCACGCTGTTGAATTTCAGAGCATGTCTCAGTCATTGCCCAGACGAGGATATCTGAAACGTGGATTTCCTCAGTCTTGCCTTTCTTGTTCACGCCGCGGATGCTGCGATCTACTTCTGGGGGTGCGAAAAACATGACTGATTGGCCGTGGCCAAGCTTTCTCATACGCATGCAACCTGGCAACATGTTATTGAACGTCACTTGTGATATACATGCGCGTCCTCACCTTGAACGAGGCGATCCTTTGTGACCTTCGGACCCAATGTAACAGCAGCGCGGAATTCCCGAGGCAATTTGACATCCGTTCCTCGTGTGTGTGCATCATCCAGATACAAGACACACCGATCCAGTTGCTGAGAAAAACAGGACGAAGCGAATGGTTCTATTACTTGATCCCGAGTGCACACCACAAGCTCATCGTGCTTGTTGAAATAAATCGCTGCCTGAGCATCTTGGTTGATGTCTAGCCACATCTCCGCAACTTCGTCATTCTGCAAGTCAAGCACTTGTGCACCCACATCGAGCAAGACACGTATTTCCGGTGACTGCTTCGCGATGACCTTGAGTAGCTCCCTCGCACCTTCACCAACTGCATGTGAATCATAGTGATCATGCTCTTGCTGCAAAAGGTACGTGAGAACTTTGGCGTTTGTGCCACGCTGATGAACTAGCGCATGCTGGTCAATGGTGGCAGGGAGCAAGTAGCGAAAATCATTTGTTCCACTGAAGCCCGTAGTAGGCAGTCGGGAAGACTTTCGCTCTGCGAGGTCCCATGCAGAGCAAGATAACTTGTGGGGAAAATTCTTTGCTTCCTTTGGGAAGACGATCTGAGCCAAGAAAAAGTCTATGACAGCCTTGTTGTGTCCAAAGAGAGGTACCAAACATGCAGTGAACTGTTCAGTAGACTCCATGTTTATTCCGCTGAGGAATCGCAGGTTTTCTGGGAGTGAGTCTCTAGACAATCCCTTGATCCACGTCTCGTACTCCAGCGCAGGATTGTCTTGTTTGAGTAACTGGCGGAAGCAGGTAGCTACTTGTTTCTCGTCGAGCCCTCCGTAGTAGTAGGAGAGACATGTAAGGGCGATTGCAATATCTGGATGTCCAAATTCTGCCTTGCATGAGGGAACGTCCTTGGCTCGGTAAGGCACAGCGAACATCGTGCGACGAGGATCCAGACCATAATCAATGCGCCATCGTCGCTCCTTCAATACGTATACCATTAGACCTTGTGCAAGGAGACCTCGAATGAGTAATAGTCCGTTCCACAGATTGGACCCCGCACAGTATTGCCGCACTTGGTCAAGATACGACGCATCAACAGCTGATACGGTAAGACACTCGCGAATGGCATCCTTTATAGGGGGTGGCACATGTGCAAACGCAAGATTGGGAAGTTCACCGCCAAGGATGTCGTCGGAAACTAGCTGGACCAACTTTTCACCTGCATGATCGCACAGAATTCTGAATCGTGAAAAGCTCCCGACAGCGCCTGACTGGAAATCTACTCCAAGTGGAAATTCTTGGTGCAGATGACGAGCATGTTTGGCCACAAGGGTCATTACCTGCTGGGTCGTAGTCCATCGATCAGGATATCCCTCCAAGTGTTGCTGGTCACCCATAGTATAGACAAGCTGAAAGCGAACATGCAGCAATTCATCGTTCTCGTCGAGTATGTCGCGAGAATGCTTGTCAAGCCATCGTTGACTCTTCAGCAGGTGTGGGCCCAGCTCTGTTGACGATTCCGTGTCTGCGTCTGCGTTCGCAGGTGAAAGTTGTTGCTCAACGGTCATCAACTTGAAAGAAAGAATATGATCTGGTTGAGCGACAAGGATACCACCGACATCCTTGCACTCTTCAAGCAGTGACTGGATAGTGTCTGCATGTTCGGAAGTAATAGGCAGAGAGCGCGAGAATGGCAAGTAGAAAATTCGCCTATTGGTAAGGCCACCAAGGCGTTCGACGAGTAGCTGAAACATTTGCACAGCCAGAGGCTTCAGCACGACGACCCGTACCAGCTTGTCGCCGTCTGCTAGCGCAGTACAACAGATAGGTACAATCACGGAAGATTTTCCTTCTCCCATATGAAGCTGGAGGGTGGTATTGCCGCCGGAACTTGGGTCTATCATCTCCATTGCTACACCGGCTTGTATATGACGGATAAGAAATCGGTTTTCCGCCTACATAGTGTCGTTAGCAATCGGTTATTTCAATTGTTGATGACCGTCGAATACCTCGATTAGAAGCCAATCCACATATGTTGATGTACCATCCACTCCTCGGTATCCGTCATTTACCAGCTCCTTTAGGAATTCATCCTGGTCGCCACCAGCTGCCAACTTCAGAAGTCGTCGTGATCTTTGCAACTGAAGAAGAATATGGACAAAGTTGGTCAAGGGCGTTTTCCATGAGTCGGGAAGAGGTGTTTTCGACTTGGAGGCGAGAAGGCCGAGCAGAAACATGACAGTAATGCGTGGCCATTGTCCAGAGTTGAATGAACTTTCCTCAGCTAAATCTGAGGGAGCTAGATGCTCTTCCAATCTGCGAAAAGCGTTATCATAGAGCGTGATACACCGCTTATGATGGCGTTGCAACATGCCGACTGTCCACCGGGTTGAGCGTGGTAGAATGGGTGATTGTTCATTCTCCAGATGGCCCCTGCTTTCTTCTAGATCTGTAGCATATTGGCGACCGAATTTGTCCGATCGGGATCGCAAAAAGGAGATGACTTGCTCCAGTGAGTCGGTTCTTCTGCCAGAGAACTCGCAGCTCGGTGTATTGTGACCTTGCTTGAGTGGATCCGCGGGTAACATGATCACAGGAGGAGGCTTTCTGAACAAGTCTTCGGTGAGGACGGCAGTGGTGGCTGACACAACAGCTGAATCGCTTGGAGTGAACGCATACGATTGCGTGATATAGGGCATGGAGTTTGACCTCGCTTTATCAAGTATGTCCTGCACATCATCCAGATATTCATCCAGACAGTGGTTGCGATAGCAGTTCCAGTACATTGTTTGAAGGGTAGCGGTGAGCTTGGACTTGTCGTATCGAGAACTACTAAGACAATTAAGTGCACGGGTAGGCACAGAATCACAAGGCCAAGAATCGAGAAGGATGGTGACCGCACCAGTCTCTTCACTTTGACAGTTGGATTGAAATAGAGCTAATCGCCTAATTTCAAAATCGCGGGAAGACTCCGTGGGTAAAATGGACAAGGAAGCCTCTGGACTATTGGTGAATACAGTGCAGGAAGAGATTTCTTCGCGAAGACTCTCTTTTAGTGGTTGGAGGCCGAATGAAAGATCATACACATCGTAGCCAGGAGAGGATATCGTACGGAAATCAGGGATGGCCGCAAATGCGAAGATAGTTGCTGCGATCTCCATATTCTCTGGGGTAGAGTAAGCCATTGCTGACAACGTGAAAGCGAGTTGGAAGGTGTGAGTTTCTCGATCGATGTGGTGGCACATTTTGTAGACGGTGGCCATCCATCTCTTAGCCAGGTCAGGCTTTAACCATTCTCGGTCATATCGAAGGGATATTTCACTGCTTTCTCCAGATACAATTTTCTTCCAGTGAAAAAACATATTGTAAAGCCCCTGACAAGGTTCAAGCGTGATATCCCAGCCGCGTACCATAGACGCGCAGTCAAAAGCCCTTTGTTCGCCGTCTGAGCCGCAAACAATGTCCCTGGAAGGATATTCGCTGCTCAATGATTCGTTGGGATAGAAAGAATTGACTAGATCACGAGGGTAAAGGACAGTGGACCGCCGAGAGGCTCGTTCCAAGAGAGATTCTTCGCGTTCTGGAAAGTTTGGACAGACCGTCTCCGGTGTTTCGCTGAAAACCTGTAACTTCTGCGCATATTGGACTATGTCGCTTGTGACATGGTGGAATGCACAACTTTGGATATATGACGATAACTCAGGTCGCCAGTAGACTTCCTGCATGCTCATCTTGTAAGCAGGGTACCAAGCCCTATCGACAGTCAAGGAGCCTATCAAAGCTAGAAGCTTGCAGTCAAAAGGGTCGAGCTTCATGAAGGAATAGCATGCTGCGGATTGCAGCAGATACATAGCCTCTTCCACACCAGTCCGCTTGGTCAACGGATCTGGAACATGGGCGCTACACACGGCATGCAGGTACGCCCTGTACAGCTTGCTTGTAAGACCAACAGTTTCCATCAGGCGGCAGAGTTCCACGTCAATGGTGTACCAATAACAGCGGCCACGAGTCTGATTATGACTGGGACGGATTGTGACCTGAACATGATGACCCTTGGGCTCTACTTTAACGTCACCTTGCGGAATGATGACGCGGCGATCGTTGTACGTCTCGCGAGATTTTGGACGCAAAACGAGCTGGTTGACGAGTCCAAGCATTGTACCAGTGGACTGATTCTCGTCAACAACCATATCCCTTCGATCCCGTGAATGCAGCTCTCCGTCTCTGTCTACAAAGAAAGAGAGACCAAACCGAGGGAGATCGACCTGGACAACCATTTGGCCTGCGTCCGGGCTGCGAGTGATAACCAGATATCGGAAGTCTTCTAGTGGGCTCAGCGTTTTCGATATTTTCTGGAAAGTAGGGCTACGAATATCGAAAAGAGTCGATTGACCCCGACGCGCAACTGACTTCCCGCCTTCCCAAAACTGTATCGCCCAATTCTGGCCAGATGGCTCCCACATTGTCTCCACTGGCCGAATTTCGATTTCACAAGTGCTGAGATTAAGCCAATGCACGTGATCGTTGACCAGTATTGCGGGGATATCTAGCTCAATCTTCTCTCGAGGTATTAGCTCAAGGAGATCCCCATTTTTACATTGCGACCGAATGACCACTTCCTCGCTGCGCGTACCAAAAAATATCTGTGAAATACAACTAAGTTTTAAATAGGGGTCATTAGACCATGTTGACTCACTTGAAAACCATGTATCAAGGCCTTTGTAGCAAACTCCACGCCAGGTTCCTTTGTGGGAAAAACATCAAGCACTTGCTACTCAAGATTATTAGAGAGCTGGTGGACTAGCACGTTGGAAAACTCACATGACCGAAGAGTACGACGTAGCTCGGGTCCTGCATAAAAAAATCTGGCAGCCTGGTTAATGGCTTGCCATCAACCAATAAGCGACCCGTTAACACATCAAGGAGAACCGTTTGACTTGATGGATCGTCAGAAGGTGCCGTTTCACACGTAAGCCAACGAGAGTTTGGAGCTTCCAGCACTGTCCATCGTGTGTGGCGCTGATATGCAGGCCATAGACGCTTCATAGCCCGATCGAGACCTTCTTGGTCATCTTTCACATGACGCAGAAAATGTGGCGCTAAAAAGTATGACAACCGACGGTCGCGTTCCAGAAGTAGCCTTGAAATTGGAGGGAGAGCATTGAGTTCTACCGGTGAGTTGTCCCGTACAGTGACAGCGCAGTACGCCAAGGCCTCCAAGTCATCTGGCGATAGGAGGAGTTCCTCTACGTTGTCTGGGTCAACATTATAGGTGCTGCGACAAATCGCTGCCATGTCACAAACGCGCGCTTGACATTCACGACCAGATATTTCGTCCTGCGCATCTTGGAGCGCTTTGGATAGCTCTTGAACCCATTTGAAAGTCGCATCTCGGACGGCTTGCAGTAGCTTGCATGTTCGCTGGATTACGCTAAAATCCTCTGCTGATGAGAGAAGGCGGGAAGCAATGGCAGAGATCGTTGCCATTGTTATGCCCTCTAGCCAATTTGCTTCCACGCTGACCTTCAAGCTTTGGAGCTCATCGATAAGAGTGTGCCCAAAATCTGAGGTCCTTAGTTCGTCATGCCATACCCTAGACCCATGTTCTGACAGCTCTCCTACTTCCAAGGCAGCCTGGAGCAACAGAAAGTGGACAGCGGGATCGCGAAAGGTGAGCGTGCGTGCTCGCAGTTCGCGAAGAATGTTGATCCACTGTAAAAAGCTGCCACTTCGGAGATGCCCGAAAGCGATGAATTCGTGAAGCGTTAAATCTGCATGACACATAGCCTGGTTAGCCAACACCTCATTTGAGGTGTGCTCGGTACCCGACAGATAACACTGCAGTTCGTTATATGGGCCTGGGGGCAGCTCGTACGTGCAAAGACCAGATATGTCAACCTGTTGGAAAGGACCGGACACCCAAGCATAGTTTGCAGTATCATAAAGGCAGAAATGCAGGCCATTGTTAACGGTAATTTCGTCTTTGCTGCATGGAAGAGATTTAACGCGATGTGGAGATGCCAAGAACGATGCCGTTTTGGAGCCCAAAGTAATACGCTGGGCAGGGTGCTCTACGCAATAGCGAGAGAGCGACATATAATTCGGAAGCAGCTCGTATGGTACCGCCATTTTCACAGGCTGCACAGCCGCGCCGCATGCGTCATGAAGAAAGTGAATGGTGAAAGATCGCCACAGCTTGAAAGTGACCGGAGCATCCAGTTCGAATACCACTACCGCTGCGTCGCAGTCGTCTTTAGGAAGTGGCCATTCATGAACCTCAATAGAAATATTATCCCTATCGTTCCGCTTCTTGCACTTGCCGCAATACTTGTCGTGTTTACTCCAACCTCTCCAGTGCGTGAATATGTCGCACGAAAGAGAATCAAGCTCTTTTGTGAGACGTTTGTACTCGTCGCTCCTGCGGTGAAGTTCCGCAATTCGCTCCGCTCGCTCAATATATGCATCCGACTCAATGTTCCTTTTGCATAACTGCATCTCCTTGGATTGGTCATAATAGCGGACTGCGAACGTCGTTTTGTTTGCGTCATCCGAGAAGACAGAGAAGTTGGGGGATGCGTCCTCTATGCGAGTGGCAACATATTGTTGAAGAACGCCGAGTCGCTCTATAGCGACAGACTTTTGAAGGAGGAGATGATCGAAGATGGCAACCGGGACTTCTGGAGAATACTCCCTCAGGAGTGGGATCGATTTGATAACCAGCTTGTCGAGTGCGACCCAGAGTTCAAACAGCGTGAGAAGCATTATAGATATGTTCTCAGGATTTTTGGAATAGGAAAGCTGCGCTCTGGTAGAATAACTTGTGCCGCATGCTTGGATGCTCAGGCAAGCAGCATCAATGTCAGCAGCATCAAAGTTAAGAGCGCGCTCTATCCAGTCATCGATATCGCGCTCAATAGCACATTCGAAATCGAAAAGAGCTAAAAAAGGGTCCACGGCATAAGCCCTTTCGAAGAAGCCGCTGTCAGGACCAAGGAATTCTTTGATATTGCCTCGTGGGTAATACGTGGGTTGAGAATTTGGCACACTAGAACGGAGATAGACATGACGTAGGACATCAGTGATATATTCTTCGCTTTCCGACAAAGAGAGTCTGATGTCTTTGATTATATCCCTCTTCGAGATATTCCAGTGAGGGGAATCCACCTGAACAGCCTGGACGTCCTTCCAGCGCAGCTCCAAGCAGTTTTTGATGTCTGCTGTAGCTTCCTGTAACACCATCACCAATGATTCGTCTTCAGCTTCATGTTGAAGCTTGACCAAGCGGCGAGTGATTTTTGTAGACATGAAGTAGAGCAGATCGCTCGATAAATCCGCCTCAAGCGCTTTAGAAACAAGATCCTTCAAGAGCGAAGCTATGAAGAACTTGTAACCTTTGCGACCAAGGCTGGTACGCTCGAGCGATGTCTGCAATACAACTCTTATGACAAGCCAGAGGGATGATCTCCGCCAAGGGAGGTCCGCACTTGACCATAAAACATCATCGCCTATACGTTTCCGAATACGATGGATGTCAGCTGGCTTGCCAAAGGCACGAAGGAAACCAGTGAGAAGCTCGGTGATATAACGAGGATGAGCGGTCTCATCCTTCGCAAGGACTTCGGAAAGTGCTTTGGTAGTCCTAGGTGCTGAATCTAACACGTCGTCACTCATATGTGCAAGAAAGTTGGCTAACTCTGGAGGAAAGGTAGGGTTATCCACGACCGAGTTTGGGACAGCGATAGCAGGTCCCGGATACGAACACAGAAGCTTTCCCTTTGCCGCCATGACAGTAGAGGCTAGTGGCGACACTTCGAATGACTCAAAGATTGTCTCGTCACCGAGCCTACGAATTACGACAGCTGCGTTTTGTGCGCGAATGAGATAGGCTAGGATGTCTATGATATAGAGATATATATCTCAGTAATTCAGAGTGCCAACGAATATGCACATACCTCCTCCTTGCATGGACCTAATTTGCGAGTCGATATCCTTGGTTAGAAAAGGAGAAATGGTTGTAATGCCAATGTTCTCTAGCATCTTCAACAAAGAACTCCACTGCTCCTGGTCGCTATCAGGCAGAAAGCTAACAAAACTGCGAGCGGAGCATAGGACGACATTAAGGAGAGCCCGCTCATTCTTGGCGCTATAATCGTCATTCTGAGGCAATTTGATAGGGCAAAAAATGTGGGTGATGATATACTGCAACGCAGCTTCACTGATTTCTTCAGATTCTGAACTCAGAGGAGAGTTAGTAGGCATTTCAAGTTTGAAGATATACTGCAAATGATTCGTCAAGTCGAATATCTGAGGTGGGAGGGTTTGAGAGATGAAAGAACAAGGCCTACGGGACTAAGTAGGACTTACGATAACGTGCACTGCCCAATGCGCCACAGCCTCGTGCATGGATCAGCGTTGAGCATTTTCGTCCATTGTCACGGTGGACAGATAACCATGATGAACGTACAAATCATCTAAGTAAGACGAGTTGGCCAACGTCAGCTACTTCGCTAAGTCATGTCGTCGTCTCTGGGATCTTACTTCACCAAGTCTTTCTGTACCTCTGGTACAGCTCTTCAAGCGTTTGTGAGGTACCCTTCAATGCCTGCTCCAATACCCCGGGACCCTCGGTGATTTTCGATTTCAAATAAATCAGCCTTCTATAGCGCCACTGATCATCGGATAGGTGCAGCCATATCCAAATGCTCGTGTTGCAATCTATATATAAGACGAAAGGTGGTAGGTCGGAATGTGAGATTGGCTGCCATGAGATGCTTTCCATGATTGCATGACAAAGATACGGGACAGTTTAACCTCAAGCGGGCACACGAACTCTGTTGTACGTCCTATGTAGGCGAAGCCGTGACCGCGTCCGAAAGTGGTTACTGGCATTTCCTTGGTTTTCTCATCTGTCCAGCACCCGCCCCCCAATGCTGGCTCGTATAGTCCCTCCTTTGAGCGTGACGAGGCACCTATATAACGAAAGAACCAAAGTCACAGGAACGGTTCACAGGTGAATACTCTGAGTCCTCTTTCTCTTGTAATTTTGCCTTTATAGAGGCATTGCGAACACTGTCCAGCGTAATGCGTAGCAGGGCACATTATATGACTCTGGGAAGAAGGGTTATATTGGAGTATTTGCTTAAAGAAGGGTAAAACGCACCGTCCTTCAATCCGCCCTTCGACACCTATAAATCATTGATGAACCCTTCTTGTAAGTTCCTCGTGGCCCCCACCTCATTCGCTGAAGGGGAACGGACAACAGGGCGGATTGATACGGCGAATTGATGTCTGAAAGCGGTTAACGTACAATGACCTTTCAGATTTGGGCCAGCATCAGCAAAACCCGGGTTGCAGACTGAAGCGAGAGTTACAGCTCGATGAGTACGAATATCAACATTTGCTTCTGCAATACTAGTGATGGTCATCGCCGTAGTTTCTGTTCCCAGCGCCTTCTTTCACCCTCAGTTGCCGTGTACGACTCGGACAAACATACATAGTAGGCGGCCAGACAAGACATCCACATCCAAATCTCTGCATTCTGTGACACATCTCCCTGCCAGCCCCTGCTCAGCACTCATTCTCCTCCCCGTCCTCCCACATCCGAACTTTCCTTTCATTCCATACCTGAAGGATCCCCGTTCTCGTCAAATCAAATGGTTGGGGTTTTACTGGCGGTCATGCGGGGCAATGATCCCCTTGCTGATGTTTTTTTGAGGACCGGGCGCATACCAACTGATGGCTTATGCCAGGATTTTTCGTCGCCGTTCGAAATTGCGATGGAGGGCCCATGTTCGTCGAGGCGCGACGCCAGACAGCGAGCATGACAAAGCTTCCTGAGAGTTTTTACTCCTCGCGCGGGTTATGTATGAGTGCGCTTTTTGAACTCTCTGATGATCTCGGAAATTGCTCTTGACCGTGTGGATTCTTGCTCCCAATTGGCTTTCGGTTTCGGGTTTCTCACTAGACTCATGGAATTTCACTCGTCAGTTTTTGATGTGATTATTTTTGGTCCGTCACTTGCGTTGCTTTGTGAGTCGTGACTAATAGAATACGATGTGGTTACTAGAATAACGGCCATGGCAGGCATCCTATGAAGGGAACCGTGAACTGCTTTTGTCAAGTCACCGACAACCTCTTGAACCTCATCTGCGTCCATCTTACTACTATAGTACTAATCAGCAAAAGCACTCAAGAAATCGCTTGTCTACTATGGTACCTATGCCTAGCGACGACATTTGATTGGTGGAAGAGACCTCAAGTTAGCCAAAACAAGTATTTACGAAACAAAACCCTGACCAGGCTAAACCAAACATGTTCGGTGAAAAAGCAGTTTTTGAGCGCTTTGTGACCGAACCAGGTTTTTAGATGCGCCGCTACTACATGGACTCAATCATTTCAATATAGTCGATCTTTTCCATGTTCCGACCAATACATTCCTGCTAGCAGCAACTGTTAAAGTAACATATATCCGTTTCCGCGTTCCACAAAAACGATGCGACTACACCGTCGGTTGAAAGCAAATTTCTATATTACGCGTAATGAATATAATATCCATCTAATGAATCAACACATCATCCACATTATGCATATAACAGCGTCCTAAACAGTTGGCACAATCTTCCGAATGTGAGCTGGTACGAGCGCAGCAGGTAGAGGTGCGATCTTGTCAAGCGGCGCACGCTTCGCAAGCGCCAACAACGTCAGCCTAAGTTTCTTTATCACAGGGTCATCCTCCGCCCGATCCACGTTCATCGCGTCGTCGTCGTCGTCGGGCTCTTGCTTCACCCACTCTCTCTCTAACTTCTGGTCTAGCTCTTCAAGTACTTTCGCAGTACTCTCCAATGCTTGTTCCAAGACCCCGGAACTCTCGGCGATTCCGAGTTCACCTAAGCCAGCCTTCTCTAGCTCCTCCGGTGTTCGGATAAGCGCAGCCATATCCAGCTGTTCGTGTTGCAATGCTTGGATCAGATGGAACACGGTTGGCCGGAATGTGAGACTGGCTGCCATTTGTGTTTCCATCTCTGGTGTTAGAGGCTGTTTCACGACGGAGTGCAGGTACGCTGCGGTGTTGCAGAGTAACTCGTGCCGGCCACGAGTGACAACGTCAACCAGATGCTTTTCTACGTACCGAGCTACGGACGTGCCAAGAGGGTAGTGACGTTCCGTCTGGTGCTGTGCGCCATGTCAGAGATTGAATGGCTTCGGGATAAAGAGAAAGAGCAACCCACAGAAAACTCCTCTGGCGGGCGCACAAACTCTGCAATACTTCTGACGTAGGCAAAGCCATCAACTCCGCCGTATACCACGTCCCGCAAGTAATCCCAAGCCTCCTCGGCTTTCTCATCCGTCCAGTACTCACTCTCAACTCCTGCCTTCAAGCTTCGTTTGATGAGACGGTTCTCAATACTGGCTCGTATAGACGTGACTAATTCTTCTTGGGAGGATACCGACGCACTTAGTTCTGCTCCTAATGCAGCAAAAGAGCCAAAGTCAGAAGGGAACAGATCGCGGGGGCGCGCTTCTGTCGACTGGGGCTCCTCGTCTTCTTTGTCTTTTATTTTTGCCCTCATTGATGCATTGCGGACAATTGTCCAGTGCTTGCGCCTTTGTGGGGATGGCGAAGTTGAGGTGTCAAGAGTAGTCAATGTTGGGAGTGAATATGTATTAGGCACATTAACTGGCCCCGGGAAGGAGGGTTGTGTTGCATTATTTGCTTGAAGGGAAGGGTGAAGTGGTGTAAGTCGAGGCTTAGAGAGTGGTTCGGGTGCCAAGGCGCTCAGGAGAGAAAAGGGATCTTCCACTAATCGAATCGTTAGGGTTGAACGGCAAGCATGAGCAGAAATTTCGCACTCTCTGTGTAGTCGAGACTACCGTCAGGAAGATGGGGCAGGCCCTCTTTCTCAATTCTCAAGCGTTCCTTCTTGGTTCTATAACGTTTGCCTTGAACGCCAATGCCATCAGGAGCTAGAGCATGATGCGCGTGAAAAAGCAGTTACCTTTGATTTTCAGGGCAACCATCATTTCTGCCCAATCAGAACCCGGGGGGAATGCTCCGACACCATCCTTTGAGCCAGGAAGGCGCCCTTCCGCATCAATACCCTCCGAGATAGTCGTCGATGCGCCTTTCTTGTAAGGTCCTCGATGTCCACGCCTCACCTGTTGCGGGGGAACAGAAGACGGGGCAGGTGAAGCTGCAGCTTGACTCCCTTCGATATCTCTCGGAGTGGATGCCCTGACATGATCGCGATCGTCGTCCTCATCAACATTCAAAGAAGCGTCCTCATCCTGCTCTATATCGATGTTCCAATTTGTCTCGTACTCGATAACGTGTGCAGATGCTTTGGCGATATGCTCAAGTCCCCAGACTTCGAGGCGGTCGGCTTCCGTGTGATAAATCGATCCGGGAAGATTGAAGGTTTTGGCGTTGGTGGTAACTAAGCGGAAGTCCGTCTAGAAAAGAGAAAGAAAATTCAGCATATGTCTCGTGAAGCACCGCCATGCAGCATTCATCCACCCAAGCAGTCTAGCAACGATGATTGATTAATTTTCTATTTTCGGAACGGCAAGACCACATGGAAGGTCTGGAGTGCATCCAAATAACCGGAACAGAGTGAAATTGCTGAAGTGCAATACTCACTGCAAACTCTTCCAACGAGCGATACTTCCCCTTGGCCACTTTTGTAGACATAGTACCAAGGTCCATAGGATATTTGATCACATCTACATACCCAGGTACTCGCGTAGGGTCTACAGGGCTGAGGAAAAATGCATAATCATCCTTCCTATCATCGCGCATACCCATCAGCACGCCATAGAACAAAAAAGGGACGCTGTCACAGAAAAAACTCACTTCTTCAGCTGCGAGATCAACTTCGTCAAAACTTCCTTCAACGGCTTGAGCTTCATAGGCCGTGGGGCCTTCTTTACTTCCGCATCCTGAGAGAAGGCGAGGTGTTTTAGCTTCGACTTCTTCCCCACCTTTCCGGCCTTGATAGCTTTGAGCGACGGTAAGACGAGTGTAATCCCAGATCGAACATGTCCATTTGGCCTATTTTCAGTGGCTGACTGCGACGTGGAGGCGTCATCTTCGTTTGCTGCAAAAGATTCGAAATCGTCCATGCTCGAACAGTGGGTGAGGCGATTATGTAATACTGCACGAGATAAGCAGTGACGACGATCTACTTCAATTGTATGTCACATAAGGTCTTTCAGTGTCAACTGCCTTGTGTCTCCTCGAAACTTCCACCGCAAGGTTACAAAGCTATTACTGTATTGACAAGCGAAGTTCATGAATATTGTCAGTAGCTTTTCGTTGAGCCCGACCACAGATTTCCTGTCATGGTTCAATCAGGACTTCCATTACTTACTACCGAACGTGAAAGGTAGAGACGGCAACTTTCAATTAACCTGCCTGCAAGTGTATGTGACAGCGGCTCACATTTCATTAACCTCCAAAGAGATACGGTCGCCATGCGCCTTCAATTGTATCCCACCTACACGGGATTGTCGATGTCCTTGGGGTTGACAACTTGAAGGACTAGAATGTATGACAGTTATTAATACCCCAGAAAGTACACGCGTTGACATTTTTTTAAGCCTACCAGTGAATGTATAGACGTCTATTTACAGTCATCCGACAACCGTGACTTCCTTTGCAGTTAATTAGTGTCATCGTGAGTCGGTGGCTGCATGAGACAATGATGATCTCCTCGATTTATGGCGGACAGACCTTTCAGGCGGGCCCTTATCCACTAGTAAAGGTATTTTTGTCATTTTCAACTATTTTAAGAGCCGCGGGTTGCAGACAACTTTTCCAATTGTTTTCCCTTGATTGTCTCTCATAAGCTATCGGCAGGCTCTAGCAGGCAGTGATAGTTTGCAAAAGTTCCTGTGTTCATCACCAGGTAACGACAAGTCCCCGCAGCTTCATGTCTGCATATTCTTTTCCCACACTGCTGGCTGGACAACTTGGCCAGAGGTCGCTCGAATTGGGGCAAATGTAGACGGCGATCTCACAAAAGATCTTTTCTCCGGTGGGTATGTACGCGAACCGAATTCTATCAGCGACATTCAGACGGCGGTCAGGACCGTTGCACATCTACAAACAGGTGATGTATATATTTTTCAAAATTCCAAGCCTCATCATCGACGAGGTTTTGCCGGGACGAAGGAATTTTGCGAAATATCACTGGCTCCGTCACCATTTGAAATCCTCGCCAAGGAGGTTGGACATTCTATGACATCCTTCCGAGGTATTAGGACCGCACCGCGACAAATATAATTGCTGATCTCACGTTCTATCTTGTGAGGGTCAAGAGGAAGCTCGAACTCCCGTCATGGTGCATATGGTCCTCCATCGGGGGACAGCCTCAGGACTCGTCAGGGTCGACAGTAGTGATACTAGCGGGGCTGGAGCCTAAGTATACGGAGATTGCCATTGACTTGCCATCCACAGCGTCCCTAAACGAGTGCGTTGCACGCGCCTTGAGAACAGGGAGAACAGGAGTTGCCCTGTCTTGCTCAATTTCGGGCATCTTGACCTGGAAGTTGGCATGCAGTGGTGATGCAACGCTTGACACTAGAGCGTCTATATACGCGAGGTGTTTAAGCCGGAGTGAGTGTCCACTGTCTAGTATGTATGTATGCGTAAGCAACGAGGTGGCCTTCGTGATGTGCAGGTCCATGAAGGTCCATATGATTGTATGAGTCATTGACAATTCGTCTGGAAGCTCGTATGGGGGGTCGCTAAGTATTCTTTTGGCGATGGCTCACATGTGCGTGTTGCCACCCAGCTGTGTTTGGATGACGTTCGCAGTATGTGTGCGAACACGACGCAATCCGTCGGGAGAAGGATATCTGATAACAATTTTCCCATGCAGAATGATGCGCGGTGTAGCTAAGGAATGAAATTCGGATCTCATGTACTACGAATCAGCTTCTTGACACAGCAGGAAAGAGTGTTTTCCCTGTAGATGATCTGCCTAGGGGAGACTAGCTTGATGCGAACCTCTAATTATTAGTGTATATCGGTAGCCGACAAGGTTTTCGAGGTCTTTTCGCTGCATTTAGGCGGTACCTGGTTTTTCTCAGGATTTGAGTACTTTGTAATGGTAACAAGACCGCTAATGAAAATGGTTTCCAAGTCAAATCTGGCCATGGCTGTCATTCTCCTTGATGGACATGGTCCCTCACGGTCCTGGAAGTCATATTTCATGGCAATTGCACTAGCAATCGAGGTAGCGAAGAAGATCTGCAGAGACGTGCGGGTGATCGGGAACGGATGAATATTATGTAAATTAGATCGCGTGATGATCACATTAAGAGTGGCTCGTGATTTCATGACAAGCTCTTTGATGGAAAAGATAACGTGTTTGCATGATTCCCACGGATGAACGTCAGTCGGACTTCTCGATCTAATATATTTTCACAGCCACGGAGTTTAATGATGATTCTTGCTGATTCTTACGATTTTAGCCTTTAATATAGGGCGAGTTGAAGGTTCCTGAAGAAAATAACTCTCGGTTGCCACCGACGGCAAGGCAGGCGGGAGAGAGCGGAAGAGAGGACGCCGGCGCCTCTCGGTGACACGTAAGAGTTGAATTTGGGTGTTACGGGGTACAGCAAGTTATACTTATCCTTCCAACTTTCTTTTGATTCGTCATTTCCTCTCATTTTCTTGCTCCAGTCGTCAAATGAGCTGAATTCAGTCATTCAATATTAACGGCTCACAGCTTTTCGCTCATTTAATTTGTTTATTCCCTTTCCATTTCGCTGAATGTCTAATTCTCTTACTCCGACGACGGTTAATATCCCATCGCGGTCTCATACGCCCCCTCCGATTCCTTCACGACGCATCGACAACGAGATTCATCTTGAACTTTCAAATTTCACTTCGCCTCCTAATCCCCAAACTCACGATACTACTGTGACATATCCCTGTGCCATCTCTCCTTCAAGAAGTCCTCCAAAGAAACGAGCACGCATGACCAAGTCCGAGAACATGACTCTGGAACATGCATCTTCCCCCTCCGACTCTTCTTCTCAAAGTGGAGTGGCAGACAACGAAACAGAGGCAGAACGCAGTCAGCAGTCTGAAGTCTCGGCTCCTACTGCTCCTGCTCCTAAGAAGAAACGCACACGCACTCTAACGACACCTCATCAATCTGCCGTTCTACATGCACTCCTCGCAAAGGTATTTTCTCCCCATTCAACCCTTATCAATGCACTAATGTTTACTCTAGTCTCGCTTCCCAACAACCGCGATGCGTGAGGATGTTGGACGTCAGATTGGTCTCAGTGCTCGCAAAGTCCAGGTATATAACAGGATCCTGCTAATGTCATACTATCCTCATATTCATTGACTCACAGATCTGGTTTCAAGTCAGTTTTTCTTATATTTTCGTGTTTCTCCCATTTAAACTCGTATCAATTAACAATAGAACCAACGTCAGAAAGCTAGGCGCCCGCAGAGTGATTCTGCCCCGTTGTCTCGCCCACCCCAGTTTGGACCATTTCCAAGCGTGCCGCGGTCAACTTCTTCCTCCCATAAGGCTCCTATGTCGGAATCGTTTTTTCCTGATACCCCAGAAGCTAGCGCTTCGCAGACCGCCGTGCCTGGATCGGGCGGGTCGCTTGACCCTGGGTTATCAGGTCCTGGCATACCCGGTAGGCGCATATCCCTATATCCACCCTCCTCAGAGGAGTATCCCTGCCCTGCGCCTGCGAGCCCTGAGTCACCCGCAGCAACAGCCCGCCGCAGCTCTGATCGTGTTGCCCAAGAATTTCCCAGCCTTACACTACGCGAGCCTGCTCCGCGCGTGCTTGCGCCACGCCCAATTCCAATGCACGAGAACGAGCACTCCCCTCCCTCCTCTCGGGTGCTCCCACCTATATGCTCTAGTGCCTTAGAATCACGCCTCAGCATTGACCCCTATATGGCGTCAACGTCCTCTTCCCGACTGCCTCACTCTTCCGCCAGCATCATGCACCATCAAGAACCCGCATCAGAGCACACAGGGCACTACTCCATCTCTGCAGCCCTAGGCATACCACCCCCCTTCGCTCTTCAACCACAACCCCAGTGGGATCTGCAGAGCTTCACACCATACACTCGCCCCGATTTCACATCGTTCTCGCCGTCAGCCACACGAGGAAACCTCTCTGTTCCAGGACCTTGTGATCGCATTAGTCCCCACGTCTCGCCAGCCTCGGCTCGCGTGAGGGATTATCATCCATCCTCTGGCGAGCGTCTTCTCCCATCTTCTTCTCAGGTGCGGCAGTATACCCCCCGCGGCATGGTCGATCCGTCTCTACAGATAGCTCCCACGAGGGGTCGTCATCTCCCATCGTCGTCTCTATCTCGTCTTGATACCCATCGCAGTCCTCGAGAGTATCCTTCACACCAGCCGTTATCCACAGGCGACCGTGGCATGCACTCAGACGACGACGAACCCTCCCGAGGCCATTGATAATTGCATGGTGCTGATGCTGATCCTTTTCGCCCCTTTCGATTTACGATTTTCAAAAAAGTTCACGCACGATCCACGAAGAAAAAAAAATGATGAGTTCCTACCTAGCCTGATACCATACGCGTTCTTTACCACACATCGTACAAATTAATTCTTCCGTTCGTTTTCCCCTGCGCTTTCGTTTTCTGTTGTCCGAACACTCTCCTTATCTCATACCATCATATCTCGCGTCCTAATTATCCATTGCTACGGAACCCGTCATATTAATCCCAGTACAACTTTATAACTACTGTCCTCTTATCACCCGTATGTACCTCCTTCTTTCCGGGCGCATTGCGCTTCCACATCTTCACAGCCCTATCACTCCCTATCACTATCTTTAGCATCCTGCCATCAATGCATCTAATTCTAGCATTACAATGCCGAAATCTATAGTTCTGCGGTTACTAATT
This sequence comes from Rhizopogon roseolus, assembly GCA_930272055.1. Lineage (NCBI taxonomy): Eukaryota > Fungi > Basidiomycota > Agaricomycetes > Boletales > Rhizopogonaceae > Rhizopogon > Rhizopogon roseolus. Next base: position 9,106 of record CAKNEV010000283.1, on the reverse strand, counting down.
ATTGATACCCGCGTAGATACTATTACCCCGCACGATTTAATGCTAATTCATTTTACCCGGTGCGACTATCCTGACTGAGAAGACAAACCCCGCAGATCCAAATGGCATAGAACTATTGCGCGAACAGAGGCTAACCGCGCGGAAAAACCCATCTTGCAAATAAGCAGGGCCCACCTCAGTAATATTGAAAACCCTGCTGAGTGAGCATGGAGCCCACGGTCTGCAATGAATATCCATTCTTGTATTCCAATTCCCTCCACCCGCCCTCCTGATACGACGGCCACCTTCTTATAAAAATTATGGTTTATGATTCAATAGGACTTTAATTGGCGGCTGTTTTAATTGCCGCAAGGCGGACACGCAATAACGCCCTGGTTCGCAGTCTCGTCTCCAGCGCCTCTGCCTGATTTGTGGTGCCTAACATTGGCACTGGCATCGTCGACGCAGAGTGCAAGGTCGAACACTCATCGCTCTTCATCACCCGCTGCTCCTCCCTGAGTCTCCGTAACAGCACCGCCCGCATATCAGAGTGTGAGCGCGCTAATGGTGATGGTGCGGCTGCTTCGTCTGTATATGTACATCTATATGTCGCAGCTTCTTGATGATCACGCTTGGTATGTTCCGCCACCTCGCTCCAATGAATAGGATTAGAGTTGTGAGGCGATAAATTAGGGTTTGAGTTTGCCTTTGGTTTTTGGCGAGGGCGAGGAGCGGATCCTTCGGGCTCGGTGATGGGCGGCGGCGATGATGCGCTGATGTGTTCGTCCTTGCTTCCGTCTTTGTCTTCGCCGTCAATGGAGCGAGCCAGCATGATTTCAAATGACATGTCCTCATCGGGGCTTTTAGGATCGGCAGGCAAGTTCCGGACTCTTCCGCGAGTATGATTTCCCTTCGCTGGGGTATTTTCTCCACTGACAGGCGTCGTTGCATCTGAACATGGCGGGAGATTTAGAGAATGAGTAGAAGGGGAAGTAAGAAGTGCATTGGTCTGAGGACTTGAAAAGCGTGAACGAAAAGCAGGCATGGTGTTACCACAATCAGGGTACTGGGGAGGGGTTTCTCTTTCCCCCGCCCCTGCGTGACGCTCGGATGTTCTCGATGCTGTATTTCGTGCGAGGTGGGCATGGACTGATTCTAATAAAGTTCGAGGGGGACGCCTGACTGTGCTGGGGCGTTTACGTGATGTAGAAGCCATGGGCTTGGGCTCGAACCTACCAAAGTATACGGCTGGTGCTTTTGATGCCGTGGGAATGATGGCATCTTTAGGATCGGACTGTACAGGAGGAGCATTGAGTGCGGTATTTCCGGAGGTATGTAATTCCGCCATCTGTTGGGGTTTGACAGCATCCTTCGGTACGGATGCACGTGGCGGTGCGCTGCTCGAGTATTGCTCATTCTGAGCCAGTAGAGGAGGAGTGTCATCACGTTCTGGCTCCTTGCCTTTCCATTTCTGGGATTTGTTCACCGACTGCTGCTGAACGTCGTCGGGATGACTCTGCGAGTTGTTGGAGGCTTCGAAGATATCTCGACGCTCGCTTACTATGCTGCGAGTCCTCCTGCGTTGTATGGGGTTTGGATCATTTGAAGAGCCGTTTCGGGCGTGGAACGTGGAAGGGGACCTTCTGTACTCGGCAGACAGTGCCAATGACGGAGATCGAGATCGGGAGTGGAGACGGCGGTGATGAGGTGACGGAGAACGAGATTGCTCGTAATGCCACCGATTCCTTCTTTCCTGCTCAAATGGCGGAGGAAGGTCTGGGGAGACATCATACTGTTCTAATTAAGCACTGATCCGCGTTGGTTCCGAGAGAAGGGGTCGTACCTGAACCAGATTGTCGTAAATCGATAAATCACGACCGCTCCGTATATAACAATATATTTCTAAAACAGTGAATGTGTTGAAACGGTGCAGTTAGATATCTGCGAGAAGATACCACTGACCGTGCGCAAAATGCTCGGCGTTCGGGTGTCTTTGTCCCTCGACGTAGGGGGAGTCAAGGTCTAGGAACTCGGCAAGAAGTTTGACAGCGGATTCAGCCCGTATGTCTATCGATTTCATGAGAGAAATGGTAAATGTTGTGAGGAACTAGCATGAACGGGTAAGTATCTTCTCAAACAGGCTACGATGGACGCACCTCGACATCAAGATTTGGCCAGACACGCAGTTCGCGACGGAGAAAGATGGTGGCCCGACTTATCATATCTGGAGATGCTGCAAACTGGGCTGGGGTAGGGTAAGGACGGTACCGGGTGAAAGAGTTGGACGCGACATGCTAGCATGCGCGAGATAAGACGCCGGTGTAAATAAAGACAGAAGGGCGCACCTTGGCATAAAGATGATTCTGGTATACCCAACGCCTTTTGTTGATAGCTCGTTCGAGTTGGTCGAGTTGATCAGCGTCACGATCCCTGCGACCCCAATAGCGTTCCCTCCGTGCACGTCTGGCAACACTTACACGAGTTTCACCAGTTGGCAAGAGTTGGGGAGACTTGGATTGTGGTGGGGGTAAATAATGCTTTTGGTAGTCGAACTGTGATCTTATATGATGAATAAGGTATGCACCAAGTAGTTGGGAGCACAGAGGGCACTTTTGGGATTGCTCTAGAAACATGATATCAATTGGAGGTGGTGAATAGTAGGAACAGACTCACCCGCCCAAAGCGAAATGCATTCAAAGCAAAACTCATGGGAGCAGGTTGGAATAACAGTTCGGTCTACAAGGGACTGCAGACAAATGACACAGTGATCATCATCCAGGTGATCCTCGTTCAGCGGCGCAGGGTCATCCGTTAATCGCGGTGAAAGAGATGACTCGAGCTTGATCCGCTTGAGGCTGGAGGGAGGGCTGGCGATCATTCCTGTACAACGTGGTGGATATTGACAGGGCTAGCATGGTTGTATTGCTTTGTTAGTCACTGCTTACTTTCTACATACATAGTCAACTACCTGCTCTCTGTATGAGACTGACAACGACAACATCAAGTACTATATGCCGCAGTATATCGTCTGATTCATGATCACGTCAAATCCAATAATTTCTTTACCTGTTTATCCGCCCTAAGTACAAGCATTCTCTCACCACTTATGGCAACTCAGGCCATCCATGTACACGAGGCATAGGTGAGGCATGAGGGCGCTTTGTTCAGGTCCAGCGCAGATATGTTCATATCTCTATCCCCCACATCATGCAGATCATCCTCTCTGTGCTGGCCTTCCTGGTACTATTGGATTGTTTAGATTGGTTTCTGCGGAAAATAAACAGTTGGAACGAGTCCTTACCACAAGCCAGACCACCATCGACTTCATATGCACAATCTGATACACCTTATCAACATATTCACCCGCAGGCAACGGTATATTCATACCCCCAACTCTCACCAGCGCGTCCAGCAAGCAGCTACTACCCGACCACTCCCCAATACTCTGCTTATCCGACACCTTCGCAGTATTCACCCGATCATCTTCATCACCAGCCTGGCACAGGATCTCCTTCACAAACAACTCCTCTCATACCTAATGATGTTTCCGTGGCGAGGCCTGCTAGATACACATCTGAGGTTTGCTCTAGCATACTCCATCTCTGCTGTTTAGTCACCTCTTCAACGGATAGCAGATACCCCGTCCTGCTATTACACAAGCGCCTGACGTAACTGTAGCCCCACTAGTGTCTGACCTCCACGAAGACCATGAGTCTCTTCGTCTCAAAGCCAGACGTGAAGGAGACCGCATGGCCGAATGCTTTCACCAGAGCAGAGAAGCATTCGCATCCAATCAGAAAAAACTTGCTAAGGAGCTCTCCATCATGGGTCGGGCACACAAAGAAAATATGGTGCGTCTCGACAAAGAAGCGAGCGCCAAAATATTTGAAGGTGCGAAATCGACGAGTGCAACGTCCTTCACCAAGCTAACTTCTACCTCGCACAGGGAATAACCAAGTTCGTTGTGCTCATATGACGGACGGCGCTATCTTACCATTTTTCTAGAGATGCAACCCTAACACCGTTGATCTCCACGGACTGTATGTCACAGAAGCCGAATTCTACTTCAAGAGAGCACTTGAACAGGTACGGGACCGTGGAGAATCGTCACTTCGTGTGATCGTAGGTCAGCAACGGCGCAGTCCTGACCAAGGGATAGAATACTCGCTGATGATAAAACTGTTTAGGCAAAGGAAATCACTCTGATGGTAACAACCCGAAGATCAAACCTGCAATCCAAGTTCTCGGGAAGAGGTAAGTGCATCGGGGTGCGTATCTCCGTAAGTTGATCCTGATCACAGTTTGGGGATGACTGTTAATGTCGATCCGGTGAACGAAGGCTGTCTTAACGTGAAGTGCTAATGTCACTATGTGATGGCATGTCGATTCGTACAAAAGCGATGTCTCGTGTTTTCCTTTCGTTTCACGCCCAAATATGCACTTGTCGCACCAGCAAGTGTTTCGCGTACTGTGTACGATAATGTATATAAAGTCCAGAAAAGTCGAGAGGCGCATCCATAGCGCGAATGTCAAAGGTTTATGTGTACTTCCGATGTCTGGGTGGAGGATATCGCGGATTCGGAGTCCCTGGTTTTATAGCTCAAGTACTTGCGACATGGAGTCGTTCAATGGAGAGCACGACGTCGTATACATTTTGGTCAGTACTGTCAATGTAAAAGTAATGATAAGAGATTCATATCCCATTAATATACACTGGTACATGTGTGGTATGTGTATATATACTCTGCATTGAGTCGGTCTGTAGAAAAGAAAAGCCAACTCTGTTGCCATCTTCCCTGGAGTCCTATCTCATCTTTCAGACAGGGAAATCGTTGGTGGCTAAAGGCAGATACTCATGGGCCTCGTGGCATTTGGACTCGATCAATTTCGAATTTGAGGCCTTGGATCGATGAATGAAGTCCGGATCAGTTCTTGCTCCAGCAGGATTTTCCCTCATAAACAAGCCGAGCGATGTGTTGAATTTACAATACGATAGTTTTGGTCCGTATGAGGCGGTCAAGAAGAATTCACCTGGAACGGTAAATAACGCCAGTATGAAGCAGGGGCCGGTCCAGTCTGGATTCTGGAAAACAGTACCAGTGAGTGCGACGCTGGCACAGTACGCTTACAGGCACCTGTAATTGTGTTCCACGACTTGTCTCAGTATCAACTTGAATATCGAGTCTAATGGTTGGACTTGTGGATAATTCATGTAGTCTAATTCATGCGTTCCCATAGCTAGGCCTCAAATAGTTGCACTCGTGTCACAAGCAAGTGTTTGGAACACTGTGTACATAATAATGACTTGGTAAAAGTACAGCGTGGGAGTGTTTGTTAATGTGGCAGTTTACGCGCTCGTCAATGCTGCATGATGATACCATTAAATATCCCGGAGAAAAGCTTTTCGACTTTCTGCTCTCTGAAGATAGTGGATGTAAAAAAAAGCATGACTCGACAAGCGGTCAGGACTCCTGGCCACTTGTCAAGTCATGTTTTATGTGCGCTTTCAGAACGGCGGCATTTCAAGGCATGTATGAGTGGGCGAGGCTTAGGTTGACTCGAGGGCGCTTTGTTCAGGAGACGGTAGTTCATTACAGCGCTAAAATGTCGTTCCCATTTCCATCTCCCACATCATGGAGGATTTTGTCAGGGAGGATTTCGTCCTCTCTGGGCTAGCTTTCCTAGCGCTATTGGTATTTCTAGCTTACCTCACACAAATCGGCTGCAACGAGTCCCCACCACCAGACAGACCGGGATCCTCGAATCCATATTCGCAATCCGATTCGCCTTATGAAGCTGTCCCCTCGCAGGCCAGGCTATACCACCCATACCCTCAACTCTCGTCGCCGCAACTGGCGAATAGTCACTATCCACCCACTTCGACACGCTCTGCTTATCCAACACCGTCGCAGCACTCGTGATATCAGCCTTATCGTAAGGCGAGCATAAGACGCTTCAAACAAACCACCTCTGTGGTACCTCAAGATGTTTCCGCAGCGATTGCTGTCAAATATACCTCTGAGGTTTGCCTTAGCGTACTTCATCTCTGCTGTTTACTCACCTCTCAATGGATAACAGCTACCTCATCCTGCTATTACACAAGCGCCCGACGTATCTGTAGCGCCACTAGTGTCTGACATCCACGAAGACCATGAGTCTCTTCGTCTCAAAGCTAGACGTGAAGGAGACCGCATGGCCGAATGCTTCCACCAGAGCAAGGAAGCATTCGCATCTAATCAGAAAAGACTTGCTAAGGAGCTCTCTATTATGGGTCGGGCACACAAGGAAAACATGGTGCGTCTCGACAAAGAAGCGAGCGCCAAAATATTTGAAGGTACGAAATCGACGAATGGAACGCCCTTCATTGAGTTAACTTCTACCTCGTACAGAGAATAATCAAGTTCGTTGTGCTGATATCACGGGCGGCGCTATCTCATCTTTTCCCTAGAAATGCAATTCTAATACAGTTGATCTCCACGGACTGTATGTCACAGAAGCCGAATTCTACTTCAAGAGAGCACTTGAACAGGTACGGGACCGTAGAGAATCGTCAATTCGTGTGATCGTAGGTCAGCAATGGCATAATCCTGACCAAAGGTTAGATTACTCGCTGATAATAAAATTGTTTAGGCAAGGGAAATCACTCTGATGGTAACAACCCGAAGATCAAACCTGCAATCCAAGTTCTTGGGAAGAGGTACGTGCATCGAGGTGCATATCTCCGTAAGTTGATCCTGATCGCAGTTTGGGGATAACTGTTACTGTCGATCCGGTGAACGACGGTTGCCTTCTTGTGAATTGCTGAAGTCGCTATGTCGATTCGTACAAAGAATGATGTCACTCATGTTATCCTTTCTTTTTACACCCTGATATGCACTTGTCGTACCGTGTACAATATAGGCTTATGACCAACAAATTCGAGAGGCATAGCGAACGTTAAATGTTTATCCGACGTCTGGGCAGGCGGATATCACGACTATCTCTGGTTTTACAACACATTTGCTTGCGACATGGAGTCATCCAATTGGGCAACTTGAGTATGAGATCATGCACTTTTGTGTCATCACTACTGGTGTAAAAGCAACGATAAGAGCTTCTTTAGTCATAGTAAATACGTGGATACACTCCGTGCCGAGTCTATGTCTGTAGAAATGACAAGAAAAGCCGATCCTCGGGCCTTTCAGATAAGGGAATGGTGGCTAAAGGCATATAGTCATGTGCCTCGCAGCATTCAGACTCGATCAATTTCGAACCTGCCGCATCGGCAAACTTGTCCAGACCAGTCATAAGAATAACGCAAGTGAATTGCAGGTTTTGGATCCTATAGCCTATAGGCTTCCTCGAATCAACAGGCCCACGAGTGTGTTGAGTTCCAACAAAGGCAGTTCTGGTCCAATCGAGGCAGCCCATAAGGCATCCGGAACAATTAAAATCGTCATTGAGAAGAATGGCCCGACTGGGCAACAGTATCAATGACACTGGTGGGTGTTATTACGGTGCACACAATGTATGGCACAGGAAACTTACAAGCATGTGTGATACCCAATAGCAGCAGGGAGAAGAACATGCACGCCCAACTCAAAAGAGACCGTCATTTTCCACAACTCCACGATGGTAGTACCGCCTGTGAGGGTGCGATTACCAGCGCGGCCACCATCCAGAGACACGTTATCACTGAATTGGCGATGCGTGGATTATGATAATCCTGAATATTGCTGTGACCCTACAGCTATGGTGAATAAAGCCACGAGTTCCACAAATTATTCGAGTGTCAACTTGAACATGGAGTCTAGTGGTGGTTGGAGAGAAAAACTTGTGGAGAAACTGATGAGAAAATGTACGGTGATGATGCCCCAAACAACAGATAACAATGCTTCAAAGTTCAAACCAAGTTCACCGTGACTCTACGCATGCGCATGAAATCAATCTACGTCAATCTAACAGTAAACCCGCTACGGTCAATATCACGACTGTGCACACAGCTTGTGCCGCTCACCTATAACCTTGCCAATAGACTAAACCCATTTTAAATGGTTAGAGACTCGGATATGGTGCGCAAAGTGACCTGTATATCTTCATCCTTTCTTAGAGTCTACGAAAGTAAACCCCTCTTTGTCTCAACGCTAGTCATCGGCATTGTGTTGTCTGACTTCTTCGTTCATGAACGTGCTGGTGTCCAGACGGGACACCGGCATCATCCTGGTGCTTACCAGCAGAATGCAGAGCAGACGGCGAAGCGGGGGGTGCCAAATCCGCATATAAGCTAACTTTTTGTGCGATTCTTACCGCACCCGGTACATGCACCGCGTTCCTACTCAACTTCCTCGACATTGACTGGTTCACGCCGGGATGTGTGGCACGTTGTCTCACCTCTTCCACAGGTAGCCCCCTTGTTCCCGGAGTCGTGCGGAACTGCGGAGATTTCTTTCTAGACTATGGGCAAGGAGCTTGGTCTGGAGTATGGTCAGGTGCGTGATGTCCCGTTGGAAGGTTTTCATGTGGCTAAAACAATGCAAGGAATCGAAGAGGGGCCATGGTCGCAATGGTGGCTCGAACAGTAGCATGAATAAGAGCCTGTTTGGCAAGCTCACTATGCGGATGGGTATGGGCTCGAGTCGGAGAGGCTATGAATCTTTGAACCAGGCCTAGTGTACGTACTCCGTTTATGACGACTTAGCCATTTATTCTGCACGATTTCGCCTGTACTGCAGGCATCTTATTCACCGGCATAGGCTAGCTCAGTTATAAATCGAGTGGACCGCGGCACCAGTATCTTATATTCATGAGAGGGCAGTGCAATGATAGGGATCTGTCCGCCATGATATTCAGATTCTTCGCAGACTCCTTCGGAGGAAGCTTCGGGTGGCTCACACTTGAGAAGGATACCACGGTAGGATAGCATGACTCTTGAACGCATATTGGTGCGGAAGATTTGTCTCCTATGTTGGCATATCAGTATTTGGGCACTTGACTGTGATCCTGCACTACGGGCGAGGCTCCCATGGTAACGGGTCTTTGAATCAGAAATGAAGTTCAACAGTGAGCGATACATAGAGTATATCACGGCGAACCAGCCCAGCCTGGTCACGTCGGTGGTCACGCCCGCCTAAGGAAAGAAGCGTGACCA